>QEPC01002394.1:2103382-2118688 GCA_003113815.1 Sphenodon punctatus | reverse complement strand
AGTCTTTTTTTAAACAAAAATCCAGGCTGGGCAGGGTGGGTGGGGGGTGTCCCCCCTTCCACCCGCGCAGCCTGGACTCGGGGAGGGTTTGTTTTTTAAAAATTTTTTGCTGGGTCTTTAAGTTTTTTACATTGCAGCCATTTTTAAATGGCTACAATGTAAAAAAATCCGGTACCCGGAATCCGGTACCCGGACCGGATTACCGGGTCGAATCCGATAATGCCGGTACGCCCAGTACTGGCATTATCGGATACCGGATTTACCGGTTTTCCCGCCCCTAGTGACAAGTAGTTTCACCTGTTGCAGGCTCAATCAGTTCTAGAGAGAGAGCTGATCCAGTGGGAGCTGCTAGCCAGGGAAACTAAGTCATGACAGCGTAGAGCAGGGTAGTGAGGCCCCAATCCCATGACAGGCCCCTGGGCCTGAAGTTCCCCAACCCTGATCTAGAGAGAAGAGGATGAAGGGAGGGACAGGTGGTTGACATGTTTTTAAGTAACTAAAAAGGTGGAGAACCTTTTTCTTTGCTGCTGAGGACAATGGGTTTAAGCAATGGGTTTAAGTTACAGGAAGGTAGGTTTGGGTTAAATATTAGGAAAGATTCCCTAAACTGTTAGAACAGTTCAATAATAGACCAAGCTGCCTAGGGAGCTTGGGAATTCTCCTTTTCAGGCAGTTTTCAAGACATTAGATATAGGGCAGGGGCTAGGACTAGATGGCCCTCAAAGTCCACTCAGCTCTCCACTTCTATGATTCTATTGAAGGACTGGACAAGTTCTTAGAGAATAGGCCTAAAAAATAGCTATTAATCAAGTTGGTCAAGGGAGGAGACCCAGTCTGTGGGGGATGGGAATGAATATCAGGAAATAGATCACTAATCTGGAGACAGGATACAGAGCTAGATGGACCTTTGGTCTGACCTAGTATGGCACTACTCATGTTCTTATGCCCTGTTTCCACTGAACTCCATGGAAGCTTCTATCTCTGATGTCCGTGGGAGGAGAATTGTCCTTTTGGGGAACATATTTTGAATACTAAGGTACAAAGGTAAAGAAAATGTAATATTTGCACGTTAATATATGAAATCCTAAATTAAAATACCAAGTGAAATATTGCCTGGAATAACTGAGTATTAAAAAAACAAACTCAGGGAAGAGAAATATTAATGCAAATAATGAAAAATCCTACTGATTCCTCTGTGACTTTTTTTTACTTAAAATAATTTGTTGTAATGGCCTGTACTTGTCAATGTAATTTACAGGGCTATTTCTCACTCAGTAGCTATCTATAGGATTATTATTATTTAAATTTACTGGGGGTATCTGGTACTTTCGCTTTTTGTTTGTTGTTTAGATTTAGAACAGATTAGGTAGGATTAGATAAATTCATGGGCTATTAGCCAAGATGGCTGGGGAATGCAAGTTCATGCTTGGGATGGTTTTAGAGCTCAGACAGGGGATGAGATCACTCCATAACTGCCTTACTTCTTTTACTCTTCCCCTGAAACACCCAGTACTGACCTCTGTCAGAAACATGATGCTGGCTACATCAGGGGTGCGGAATCTTAGACCGGGGGAAGTTTTTATGTGGCCCCTTTCCAGTTGCTGGATCTTCCCCCAGGATCCCTTTCCTACCCACAAACACTGGAAGACTGAGCAGGGAGGAGGGCATGAACACAAGGAGAGGGAACAGATCCAGGATCTGGACCCTCCTCTTCCTGAGCGCACCCCTTAAGCACCCCTGCTGTCAACTTCTGTGTGGCCCTCGGAGCTTGTGCTAATTTTCAAAGTGGCCACTAGGAGGGATAATGTTCCCCACCCCTGGGCACCATTGGTTTGTCTCAGTAAGACAGTGTTTATGTTTTTAAACCATTCTTATTTGTGGATTAAAAATATATTGCATATAATTTGAACTGGTCATGAGAGTTGATCTTGTTGACCTGGCTGAACTAAAGCCAACCTGGTCATAAATGACCTAGGGGCAAGGAAGATGCAAATGTCCCCTTTTTATATAAATATTTAATAAATGTTTGCATTGGCTTTTTTTTTTTAAGGAAGCAGAGGATGAACAGTATGGTTTTTGTGGGGTTTGTGGGTTGTTGTTTTTTTTTAACACTAGGAATTCACTATAAAAATGCACTGTATAAGACTGCTGACTAGAGACCGAGTAGGAATGGTAAGACTGCAGGAATCAAGTGAGTGATAGGTGAGCAGCTCAGAAAACGTTTTTCAGCAAGAAAATTTAATATTTTTTTTGTAAATGACACCTGTGTCACTTCAATGAGTAATTGTTCTTTTGGATAAAACAAATGCTTGCTAAAGATTCAGAACCTTGCTGCATGTCACTTCTTGTACATACAAATTACTAGGATGAACGCAGTACGCGGTAAGCAGTACACAGTAAATTGGTATATGGTAAATGGCAAGTTGCAGTAAATGATAATGATAAAACAGTATTGTGAGAAAAAAATCTCCACCAAGAAGTGTCAAGAATCAACGCTTTTCTAGATTATCATTTCTTGCTTAAAAATGAGTCAAGAACTGTGATTCTCAATAACGGAGAAAAACTAGAGATCGAATTTCACCCCTACTTGACATTTTGTAATGTTAACAAAGAAAGGAGAGAGAAAATTTAAAAATGAAAGAATGTTTCAAGCATTCTCAATTTTAGTTTGTTTTAAAATAATTCTAACTACCTTGCTGCAAGTCTGAATATCCTTTGTTTATCATTAATATTTTGTACTGTAATGGAACTGGTGACTTCAGACCCACTTTCATGTTCTCTCTCTGCCTCTGGTAAAGAATTGGATGCCTTTTGAGGACTACTCATCCTGTAAACCTGATTGTGGCTGCGGTATGTACTAAAATAGTAACAGTGATAAAACCGTCAGTATAGGCCCAACAGAGAGAGCTCAGTAGAAAAAAAAAAGATAAAAAGATGGATCAGCAGCTCTCTTCAGAACCTCTCTATGCAACATATGCAGCTTCTTCCAATCTGTGGTGGAGACAGGATCGTAACATTCTTCACTTGGGAACATGTATGTGTTCAGATGTACTCCGAAGAATGTCAAGATTCATTGTACCCTTAAAATTGGACCTGTTACACTCTTGTCAAAGGACAATTGCTTCATAATAAGATCCCCTTATTAGCTTGTGATTGAAAGCATGACTTCACTTATAAGAAAATCCGACTTTCAGTGGGGAAAAAAGAAAGGCATGTCATGCCAGAGGTGCTTTTGTCTACAGTCCTGATTGCCTATTCCTACCAGTACGATGCTATGGACTATGCCCTTCAAATGGGTTAACAGTTAGGCTACATGCTTGAATGTGTTACTTTTTTACAGACTTCTGGAGACAGACTGTTACAAAGCTATGCTGAGACTGCAAACTGTAACACTAATTGTCTGTTCACCTTTAGGCTGTTACTAGCCTCCCAGGGTGGGTGAACCAACAGCATGACAGCAGGGGTCCCCTTGCTGGTCCATGCCATTGAAAATATTCTATATGCCTAAAACTGGCAATGTTTTTAGCCCATTTTGTTCCCACAAATATTCTAATTACACACTCTAACTAAATCGCTTGCTGGGATTTGAACCTGGGGATTCCAGATGTTCTAATGAGTTTTTCACCTTGAGACCTTCCGCTCTGACTGGTTTGTATTAGTTACCTAAAAAAGGTAACTAATACAAAAGTAATAATACAAAGGTAAATAATGGGTGGGTGGCAATGAGAATAAAACCTACCCCACTCCAAAATAAATTTGGAAGGTATAAGGCAAATGTGCTGATTAAACAAAGATCTTTGCAAGTATATTTTTTTCCGGCCCTCAAACATTACACTAGATTGACTGGATAAGAAAAACCTCTTAGCTATAATGACTTCTATAATTTCCTGAACCGGATTTCCAGCTGGTAGCCTTAGTTCCTACTTCCTACAGTGTATCATTTATCCATAGAAGAATAACAATGTAACTCATATCTAGTCAACAAAGTACTTTCTACACGTCCTTTGGTGAAACTTGTTTGAATTGAAGCACTTACACAAGAGCGAAGAATTTCTTCTAAAGAGAAAATACCTGTAGACATGGCAGCTGTGCTCCAGTCCTTGAACTTACCATATGCTTCACCTTCCAGGAGGGAGCAATGGGCCAGCTTCTGGCATACAGTAGGATAGGATACTGATGTGGGTTTACTAACTAGCCCATTGAAATGGAGAAAGTAGCTGAGTAATCATGTGCTTCTGAAGTATGAACACTCTTTCATGCTTGATTTCTCTGGAATAATTCGCTGTAATAATGCAGTTTTATAGCTCAGAGCTTTAGAGTGTTCCCACCAGATTCCTCTTTTGGCCTCTCAGTCTGCTTTCTGTGTCATTCAGAAGGAAGGTGACGCTAAATTTGAAAAATGTCTTATTTAATTGCTTTGGAAACTCTTTATCATTCCTCCTGTTCTATGGCTGCTTGGTAGTGTTTATAGCAATGCGTAGAAAGGTCACCCAAAAGGGAGTGCCGGTCAAATGTTTGCTTTGCATTCACAATCCCCATTGTTTAGATCTGCAAAATGTTGTGTTCTTTGCTGTCTGCAGAGCAGCTGTCTGTTGGGCATTATGCACCAGGCCTGCCAGTACCACAGGATTAATTTTGCATAATATTGGTATGAGGAGGAGTTTCTTGCTGTAATTTCTGAGATTCAGTTTAATATTTTGGCTCAGGTTAAATTTGCTTTGGGGATCAATGGCAATTCATTATAACAACTTGAAATTTCTTTGGCGGGCCCCCACCCTATTTAATTATATCACCTTTATTGTTGTTCTTGTTCAATCTTTATCCCACCCTTCCCTCAAAGGCTAAGGGCAGCATACAAAAATATATGAAATACATAAACATAAAACATAGGAAACATATATGAAAAACATATAAAAACAATTAAACCCTAAACCTGACCCACCAGCCCTTTCCCTAACCCCCCTATCCCAACCCACCAAATGCCTGGCCAGACAAAAAGGTCTTGCACCTCTTCTGAAAGGTAAACAGGCATGGGCTTAGGTGGATCTTATGTTCCATAAGTGTGGAGCAGCCATGCATGTCCTCGTTGTATGAACTTCACGGGCAGTTGGTACTAGCAAGAAGGTGCCCTTGGCTGACCTCAGAAGCTGCGATGGAACATAAGAGCAGAGGAGGTATTTCAGATATCTGGGACCCAAGCTGCTTAGGTCTTTATAGTTCAAAACCAGTACCTTGAATTATGCCCAGAAAGCTATTGGCAGCCAGTGCAGACTGCAGAGAACCGGTGTAATGTGCTCCCAGTGACCCACCCCCTGCAGAAGGCAGGCCGCCGGCATACTGCACCAACTGCAGCTTCTGAACAGTCATCCAGGGCAGCCCCACATAGAGCACATTGCAATAGTCTACCCTTGAGGTTATGAAGGCATGGATGATGGTGGCCAAATCTGAGTCTGAGAGCAAAGGTCTCAAACTTCTCACTAGATGAAGTTGGTGAAAAGCACTCCTGACCACTGTTGCAACCGGGTCATCCAGGCGCAGCAACGGATCTAGGAGCACCCCAAGACTGCGAACCTGAATGATCAAAGGAGGCTGGAGCCCATCAATAAGAGAGGTCCCTGTGTCCCTCAGGTTACATGGCCGGCCAACCGTTATCACCTCAGTCTTGTCTGGATTCAGCTTCAGTTGGCCCACCTGTATCCAGTCCCCAACAGCAGCCAGGTACCTGGTAAGCACTAAGACTTCAGGGTCTGGGTCAGATAAAAAAGAGATATATAGTTGGTTGCAATCAGCGTACTAATGGCACTTCACTCCTAATGATCTCACCCAGGGGCTTCAGATATTATTATTTATTATTATTAACAAACATTTATATAGCGCCAGCAGTGTACCTGGCACTTTACAAAGTAATAAAATAGACACGATCCCTGCCCCTAGGGCTTACAATCTGAGAGACAGGAGCTGGGGGAGAGACTTAGGAAGGGGAACAGAAGGAAAGACAAGGGGTCTAACATTCATGAAGATGCGAGGTCTCAAGTGCACGTACTTGGCTTGGTTACAATAAGAATGACAGCAGGCAGGTCCATGTTGCAAGGATAAGGGTAAACCGATCGTAGGTATAGGAATAGTGGCTCAGCAGGATAAAGAGTCAGACAGAGCAGAGCGAAAGAGGTGAGTTTTAAGGAGAGATTTGAAGGTATGAAGGGAGGGGGCAAGGCGGATGTGGACAGGGAGGGAGTTCCAGGCATGGGGGGCAGCAAGTGAGAAGGGACGAAGGCGCTTAGGGGAGCAGGGAAGGCGTGGAAGGGCGAGAGAGGGGACAGAGGAGGAGCGAAGTGCACGGGCTGGAGTATGGAGGGCGATAAGTGCAGAGAGGTAGGGGGGAGCAAGGTTGTGAAGCGCTTTATAGGTGAAGACTAGGAGCTTGTGCAGGATTCGTTCAGGAAGGGGAAGCCAGTGAAGCAAAGAGAGGAGGGGCTGCACATGGTCGAAGCGACTGGCGAGGTAGATGACCCTGGCAGCAGAGTTTTGGACAGAGATGAGGGGAGAAAGGTGAGACCGGGGAAGGCCAGTGAGAAGGAGGTTACAGTAATCGAGGCGAGAGATGACCAGAGCATGAACAAGAGTTTTGGCAGACGAGACAGAGAGAAAAGGGCGAATCTTAGCAATGTTATGGAGGGAGAAGTGACAGGATTTAGCAACAGAGTCAATGTAGGGTTTAAAAGAAAGGGGTGAGTCAAAGATGAAGCCTAGGCTACGGGCTTGGGGGACAGGCAGGATGGTGACTCCATCAATAGTTATTGACAGTGAGGAAGGAGAGGAAGGATGAGGGGGGAAGATAAGGAGTTCAGTTTTAGCCATGATATCCGATATACATTGAACAGGAGTGAGGACAAGCTGGAACCCTATGGGATCCCACAAGGGAGTTCCTGAGGGGATGACAAGCCACTGCCCATCACCGCTATCTGGGTTCTCCCATCTAGGAATGAGCAGAACCACACAAGAGCAGTCTTGTGCACCCCCTGCGGGTCCCACAGCTGTATCAACAACACCCCATGATCAACTGTATTAAAGGCCTCTGAAAAATCTAACAAAATCAACAGAGTACAGTTTCCCTGTCAGTTTCTAAGCGGAGATCATCAACTAAGGCCACAAACGCAGTCTCGGTGCCATACCCTGGATGAAAACCCACCTGGCATGGGTCAAGGGTCTGATAACAGCCAGATGTGCCTGGAGTTGCGAGGCAGCCACCTGTTCAATAATTTTCCCTCAAAAGGGAAGGTTATAGAGACAGGATGGTAGCTGGCCAGGGAGTTAACATCAAGAGATGGTTTCTTGAGTAGGGGACGGACCACTATGCCCATTCGTTTACCTCACTCCTCTGCTTCTCTATAGGTACCTATAGGATTACAGCTCACATTTTAGGCCCTTTTCACACGAGACGCCCCTATGCAATGCAGATGTGTGTGCCTGCGTATGCATGCATGGGGGAGTCCCGTATGACTGCTGCGGCGGGTGGGTAGAGGTGCATGCGTCCTCTCGCGCTCCACCCACGCATGGAGCCACTAGCCAAAATGGGGATAGTTCCATGCGTGAAGATCGGTGGAGATGGGTGTGTGTCCATGTGATGGCTGCCCATGCGGTGCACACTCATCCCCCCCCCACACCGTGGCCCATTTGAAAAGGTAGAGGAAATTTTTTAATATTACTCCCCCCCCCAAGTTTCCTGTGTGAGTTTATGAAACTGCAGTGAAATTTCAGCCGGTTTACATTTTTGAACTTTTTGATTAAATTTATGCTTAAAGCATTGAAAAACAGCACAGCAAATTGTCCCGGTTTTTGCTCAGACCTGCTCACCCTCCCCTCCCATATTCAGTGTAAGAGGTAGAACTGCCCCAAAGCCATGTGCATTAGTAAAGGAAATGTTGGAAATACATTCCTTTGGTTGCATCCCCCCTAAGCACCTCATCCTGTTTGTTTGCTAGAAACAGCAGGAGTAGACAGACAGATCAGGGAACCCTTCCCCCATCCTATCTGTCCTACTCCTGCCAGGACCTGATTGGTCAATCTCCTCCCCCAGGAGGTTTCTCATCTCTTTGTGTCTGAGAGAGCTTCCTTCTTCCCTCCTGAACAAACCTAGTCTTAGGACTTAGTATAGGTGTAGGCCTTTCCTATCCTACATGTATTTCCTAATAAAGCTACTTAAGCTTAAGTATGCTTGCTGCCTGCTTATTGATGATTAGCTATTCACACTCCTCTGTAAACTCTGTATTGAGCAAATGGATGCAATGATCTCACAGTCCTTGCATTTTCAACAGGAAATACATTGCCAGGAGACCTTGAGTTCTGTTCTTATGTTTACCACTAAGTAACTAATGTTTATCTAGTACTTCGAATGCTTTATGATGCCTTAAAACATTCCCAGGACAGTTGTCCTCCTTTCCTGCTTGTTTCTTCCCTCAAAAGCCTTTGGGGTGGGTGTGGGTGTGGGGGACTTAATAAAGGCCCTTTTCACACAGACACTCTAACACTGGGTATTTTCAGACGTTACGAGATCACAGTCAACCACAGTGAACCACGGTCAATTTCACTGTGGGGCCAAAGCGCCCTGAACATCTGTTTGGCGGCTGCCAGATGTTCACCACGGCTGATTCCCACATGGGGTCAATTTCAACCACGCTTCCGGGGCTCCCCGCCGGACAATCCCCGAAAGCGTGGTCAAAGAGATCCCTGGCGGGAAGCAATAAAAAGTAACGTCTGGCCAGTGATCACGGCCTGGAATCCCCGGCGGGATTCCAGGCTGTGGTCAAAGCGGCTGGGCTCTGTGGCCGCATTGGCCACGCCACCCGCCTGTCTCCCCAGAGGGCGGACGGTGGGGAATGTGGGGGGGCAGGGCTGTGCCGCCGCATGTTGCGCTGTGCGGCCCCGCCCCCTCCCCGATTCCCCACCAGGATCAGCCGGCACGTCTATTCGGGCCATTTTTTGACCACGGGGGGTGGTTATTTCATTCACCCCCGCCGGGGATTCACTGGGACGAATCAGGACGGTGTTAACGTCTGAAATCACTCACTGATAAAATGGGTGTTACATTTTAGTATACATGTTGCAGGGCACCCATAGATCACACCTACAGCCCTGCAACATGTATAATAAAACATAACCCCCATTTTATCAGTGTTAGAGTGTCTGTGTGAAAAGGACCTATGTTTCATCTCCACTAAGGTATTCCATTCTCTGTTAGAAACACTATTTTCTCTCTTCCCTACCCCGGTCAAGCCTGTTCTAATTACTGTATCTCCCAAGGGCATAGCTAGGTTGGAATGGGCTAAGGTGCAAGAAATGGACTTGCATCACCATCTTCTCTGCCATCCCCCCATACCCCTCCTTTCTCTCCCCCCCCCAAATGACTCTCCCTCTTTCCACTTGCTGCACCTGAGTCCTGGAGGCCACGGCTGCGCTGCCTGCCTCATGCTGCCAACACCGCCAGTGCTTGCTTTGCCCAGTGCCTCCCACTGGGTGGGTCCCATGCATGCTGCAGGTGCTTCTGCTGAGCTCAGTCCCTGCCCAGCCAACCCACAACAGGTCAAGATTTGTTCCCCCACCCTTGTTTCGGTCCTGTGGGCCCTCCCCTCACTCTTGGGCCCTGGGACAAATGTCTCTTCTGTCCTTATGATAGCTACGCCCCTGGTGTAAGGAAGTGCTTAGGAGCCCCAGACATGGACCACATCCCCGCTGGAGTAGGCCTAGCCCAGCTGCCACCTGAAGGTTGGGTATCTGATAGATTGTGCAGCAGGTTGGTAGAGAGGTTTGCTCCTGATAGAAGTGAAACCAACTGTTCTGTCGATCATGGTGGGCCTCAGCAGCAGGATTCTTTGCAGTCCTATGGCACTTGGTATTCTGGGCAGTAGATTCCTATGCTCATTAAAGACAAAAGAGGGGTGAATCGAGGAATAGAGCCTCTGATGCAGGACAGTGGTAGCTGTTTGGAAATATACGGGAGAACAGTATGATCAAAGACTGAGAAGTATGTTGGGCATGCACATAAGAGCAAGCTTAGAAGACGACTTGGCTATGGGGGGAAGTGGATGCCAGAGGGGTGAGTGGGTAGCATGAGTTCTGTATGTGGACTTGGAGCACGAGATTTATTTATTTATTCACTATTCTTCTATCCCGCCCTCTCCTGCTCACTGAGCAGCTCGGGGCAGCTCACAAAAACTGATGGTGTTGGTGATGAAACAGAGACATAAGACAAGCTTGTCTGTACATTCAGAAGTGTTTAGAGAGTAGATGAAATACTCTATTATTTTTTTAGAATTACATGTAGCTTGCTGTATGGATTTTTCATTAAGAGGATATACTATTCTTGAGTAGGGCGGCAGTGAGAACTGTGGATGTTAACTGTGTGCACTTCTAACCTTCACTTGTTCCAAGAAATGAGTCACAAGTGCACTGCTGGGTCATGACCCGGGAAAGTGCCAATGTGTTGTACATAATGTGCTTTGTAGCCACTTCACAAATTGCCACTGCAGAGAAATTGCACTGACTGCAATTCCCTCTCGTTAGAGAGGAGCAAGGTAAGAAATGGCCCAAAACATAGTTTTTTAAAAAAAATGCATTTGTACCTGCCTGCCCTTGATTTGTCTTTCACTTTGCTTCAAACGATTTCAGATAAGTCAGTCAGACCTATAGTATGATAATATCTGTGCTGGGTGTTGAGGGAAGATATCTCACATTATCAGAGGAGCCCAATCCAGGACAGAATGAGCAGCAAACAACTCAGGAACATAAGCGTTACTGACAATATCTGGGAGCTCTCTCTCTCCCATTGTCCATTCAAGATCAGCCTTTCCGGGATGTTCATTTGAACCCCCTGTGAATCCCCCAGAGAAGGTTTAATTCCCACTCTGTTCTTCCATATTTCTTCTTGCATGTAGGAAATAAAAACCTCAAGCCATCTCCAGTGTAAGTGCCTGGCAAGGAATCTTGTGATCATCCTGCTTTATTGGAACAAGGCTAGGAGTGGCATTGGCTGTGTTTACTCAAAGAAAAGAAAAAAAACCTCAGGAAAATGTTTGTTTGCTTTTGCTTAAGCTGTTGGTCTGCCCAGTCCAAAGAGAATTTTTTTTTTTTTTTTGCCTTCACCTATTTCACTATTATTTGTATTACGTTAACACCTACAGAGCCTGACTGACATCAGGATTCCTCAGCTTTCAGGCCATCCTCCAACCAACAAAGGTAAACGGAAGTAGTAGCTACTACTTTGAAGTAACTATCTGAATGGTAGAGTTCAAAAGAACTACTACTTTGATTTAATTAAATCATCATTAAATAATAAAATCATGATTAAATAATTAAATCAGTGATTAAATCAAACTGCTCCACTTCGGTAATGTTCCGAATAGTGTAAAGTGAAGTGGCACTGCACTAATTTGTCTCCTAGCTGTGACATAATGATCACTGTACCATGGTTGCACCAAAAAAGTGTTCACACACACAGTTTAGTGGAAACACAAACTGAAGGGGTGAATGCGTACCTCTCAACAGTCCCTATTTGGGAAGGACAGTTCCTCTTTGGGTGCTGAATCCCACTGTCCCTCTGTCAGGAGAGAGAGACAAAAACACCAGTATTCAACCCTCAGGCAGCTCTTTCCTAGTTGCTGCTCCAGAAAAAACCACTTGTGACGCCAATGGGGATGATGGACTGACAAAAAGCTAAGTGGAATGAGAAGCTTCTGTCCCATATATTTGCACTTGGAATGCTGGGTAGTGTGCACACGTAAGTGCATGAAAGGGCAGAGCTTATTGACTGAGAGGGCAGGGCTCGCTTGTCCCTCCGATGGTGGAAATGTTAGGTGGTATGGAGTGTGTACTTCTCTTCTTGCTCCTGAATTGCATCAGTTTAGTGTTCTGTTTGTGTGAACGCTTCAGGGGTAAAACGGAAGTAAGGCCCACTACATAGAATTAACTGCTCATTAACATAGCCTGAGACTTACAAGCTTGCAGGTGGCTTCAGAATTGGTACCAGAGTGAAATCCTTGCCATTGACTTGAATGGAGCCAAGTGTCACATGAGACATCTGTGCAGCATCATGGGATTGCTAGCTGTGGCAGGGACAATACCCATGGCAAAATTGAATATGGGTAAAGCAGGAGAAGCAACATATGGAAAATCTTAAGGTGCAATTGTTATATTCTGTAGAAAATTTAAGAAGCATGCGAAGACACTTGTGTGAATGTGTCCATAGAGTTTGTGTGGTTTGTATTCATTCATTCATTCATTCAAATTGATATGCTGCCCTTCCCAATGAGGCTCAAGGTGGCTTACAACATAAAACGGCTAAAAATTCCCTTAACCCCCTTCAACTCTTCCCCCAATCTCGCCCTGCACCCCGCCCTATCCCTGCCTGCCAAACGCCTGGCCACAAACACAAAGGTACAATGTTTCCAGAAGATTAGCAGGCTCAGGCTTAGACAAATCTCCAAGGGAAGAGAGTTCCATAATTGGGGCAGCCACCAAGCACACCTCTCTGTGCGCCCTTGTTGTAGAAACTTCATGGGGAGATGGGATACACAAGGGGATGCTCCTGGCTGACCTCAGAGGTTACAACAGGACATAAAGGAAGAAGCGGACTTTCAGATCAACTGCAGCTTCCAAACAATTGAGGGCAGCCCCACACAGAGTTCATTGCAGTAGTCTAGCCTCGAGGTAACAAAGACATGGATGATGGTGGCCACGTCTGAATCTGTTAAAAAGGGTCTCCACCTTTTTACCAGAAGTAATTGGTGAAAAACACTCGTGGCCATGGTTTCCACCTGGCGATCCAGGCGCAGCAATGGATTCAAGAGCACCCCAAGCTGCAAACCTGAGTGACCAAAAGAGGCTGGACCCCCTCAATTACAGGGATCCCCTACATCTCCCAGGTCACAAGTTTAACCAACCATCATCACTTTGGTCTTGTCTGGATTCAGCTTCAATCGGCTCGCCTGCATCCAGTCCCCAACAGCAGCCAGACACTGCGGGACGGACCTGGGTCAGATGAAAAAGAGAGACAGTTGGTTAGATGAACTGTAACTTGAAAAAGTGTCCCAGATAGCTATACTCAGGGAACCTGGGACTTGAATCTGATATCAGGTATCGTAGTGTAAATGGGGGGAAGAGAAGGCGACTAATCTAAAATGACTGCCTGTGTAGTGTGTGAAGGCCTCCGCATACTGTAGCGCAGTATTCCTTGTGCTCCCTTGTCTTTTTATTTTTAGCCACAGGTTGTATCTTCTCTTTTACTTACACTGCTAAGTTCTTTGGGTTGGGGACTGTTTTTTGTCTAGCACAATGGGTCCCAGGCCTTATACATGTGACTCACAGGGGCTCATACCATAATAAATAATCATCAGTGGTCACAGCTGTTTGAGATTAAATAAGGCTTATGGATTCACAAGACCAAATTTTTTTCCTGGTGTAAACGAATACAACTATTCAGTTTCATAAAATGGCACCAACTGACCAGAGAAGGGAACTTGACCCACAATTTCAAATGGTTTTATTTTATAGCTGGGAGAGACTCATTTGTACAGACTGTCCCAAGTGTTCCTCTCTCTCTTGGACAAAAATGCAGTCCGAACCATACATCCAAGAAGAACATGTTCATGCTGTAATTCCAATGTAGCTTGGAAACCCTCCCGCCACATGATGGTGTGTATTGATTAGGTGCCAAGTGATATTTTCAGAGTACCTGATAGCTTTTAAAAAAAACCTCCCAAAACTAAAGTGCACAGTTACCAAGATCTTTTGCTTCTCTGTGGCAAGGCATAAAAGCTTTTTTCAGTCTTTTATGGCACTAGGAACATTGGCATGCTTCCATATCCTCATATGACCCAGTTTCCAGTAACTCAAACCCACATTATCGTTGGGTGCAGGTACGCGAGTGGTGGTGGGCCTGATTCCCCCATATGCCCTGTGGCGGGCAATTCCAGCACCACTTTGGGCTTACGGGGGGAGCTGGCCACTTGATCTGCTCCCCTGCAGCCATCACCAGCCCCTCCATGCCTGGGGATGGGCTGAGGGACTGGATGTCCGTCCAGACTCCTGCTGTGCTACAGAACTGGGCCCACTACCACTAGGTATCTGTTGGGGTGGGTGTGGATACATTACTGAAATGTATCCTAACAGCTGATTGTGGGGGAGGGGAGCCTGGGAGGACCACGGTCCTCCTCCTCCTAGGACCCCCTCCCCCAATCCACCCACCAAACAGCTGATGGGGAAGGAGGGGCTTCTCCCAGCCGCCTCTTCCTTCCATCAGCTGTTGGGTGGGTGTGCTCCTCCCAAGCCCTCCCAATCCACCCGCCCAACAGCTGATCACAGGGGAGGGGGGCCTGGGAAGAGGATGCACGCTCCTCCCAGGCCCCCTCCCCCACGATCAGCTGTTAGGTGGTGGGGAAGAGGGTGTGCACTCTTAAGTCCTCCTATCCTGTGATCAGCTGCTAGGCAGGTGGGAGGAGAGTGCTCAGGCCCAATTCACAAAACCATCTCGTGGAAGTGCTGCATGGCCCACCACATAGGGGGCAACCCATTAACTCACTTTGGGCAGTGTTATCCCACTTTGGGCAGAGTTTCTACATGCTGCATCCCTGGCCTTTTTCAGAGGTTGCATTGTGTAGTAGTAGGTTTCCCACCCTGCTCTGGGGCATGGTGAATATCTGGCAGCTGCAGGGCATACCAGCTACTGTATTGTGTGTTAACATTGTCCAAAGTGAGATGATGTGTAATGTGGCTGCACCCATTGACATTGAAAAGGCTGAAGCTCCTTTTTGCAATTAAAAAGTCTAGTTTCAGCTAAATTGGCCATCATGATAGAGCAAACCATTGAGTTATGCTCCTGATACTGCTTGTTCCCCTGAAAAAGCTTGTGAGAGGGCCCGTGTTTTCATGGCCTTTGTTTTATCCTCCGTATCTTTCACCCATGATGTGTGTCTCAACTGATGAAGCCTGTTTTTATTGTAAATATCGTTTGTGCCCAGGGGCGGATTGGCCATTGAATGCACCGGGAGGATTCCCGGTGGGCCGGGGCCGGGCTGGGGGCCGGTCATGCTGTCTTTTAAAAAATTATTCTTAACAAACAAACCCAAAACATTGTTGGTCCTGACCCCTGTAGGGTTGGGTTGTGTTGGAGGGGAGGGGGAGGGCTTACCTGACTCTCCCTCCTAGTAGCCTGAAGCAGCAGCGGGGACAGCGATCGGGCTGGGAGATAAGGCTGTTTGTTTACAAACAGCTCCTGCCCATGTGCTGATCAGAAGGTTGCTACCTTGTAAAGAA
>QEPC01002394.1:2043038-2091174 GCA_003113815.1 Sphenodon punctatus | reverse complement strand
CCCTTTTCCAGATCATTAATGAATACATTGAAAAGAACTGGTCCCAGTACAGATCCTTGGGGCACACCACTTTTTACATCCCTCCATTGTGAAAACTGACCATTTAGTCCCACTCTTTGCTTCCCATCCTTTAACCATATACCAATCCATAGCAAAACACTACCTCCTATCCCATGGCTTTTTAATTTTCTCAAGAGTCGTTTATGTGGAACCTTATCAAAAGCTTTCTGGAAATCCAATTACACTATATCTGCTGGGGCTCCCCTGTCCACATGCTTGTTTACGCCCTCAAAAAATTCCAAGAGATTAGTGAGGCATGACTTTCCATTGCTAAATCCATTCTGACTCTTTGCCATTAAGTCATGTTTATCAATATGCCCAGTGATTCTGTTCTTAATGATAGTTTCCACCCCAGCACAGATGTCAAGCTTACTGGTCTGTAGTTTCTGGGATCACCTCTGGATTAGGGCTGTAGCGGAATGTCACAACGGTACCTATTTCCGCTGGAAACAGTGTTTCTGCAATTAGTGGTATGGCATGGCATGGCAGAGACTTTCATTCCACTAGTTTCATTCCGCTACTTCCGCAGTTCCGCTAATTTCATTCTGCTACTTCGACAGGCTTCACAAAATAGCGGAAACATGACATTTCCGCTACTTCTGCCATTCCGCCAGCGCCACAAAATAGTGGAACAGCGGTTTTCCGACAATTCCGCAATTTTTCCGATAGTTTCTGAATTTGCAGAATGCCAACGGAATTAGTGGAATGTCAGCAGAAAAGCCGCGATGTGACACGGGCAATTCTGAAATGGTGGAATGGCATCGTGGCGCGGTAACAGCTGCTGCCACATCAGCCCTACTCTGGATCCCTTTTTAAATATTGGGGTTACATTTGCCACCCTCCAGCCCTCAGGTACAGTGCCAGATACCAACGTTAGGTTACAAATTACTACTAGTAGGTTTGCAATTTCACATTTGAGTTCCTTCAGAACTCTTGGGTGAATACCATCTGGCCCTAGTGATTTGTTCATATTAAGCTTGTCAATTTGCTCTAGAAACACTTCCAGGGTCGCGCTGATTTGTGACAGTACATCCAATTCATCACCTACAGAGTAGGGTTCCAGCATGGGTATCTCCCCAACATCCTCCGCAGTGAAGACCAAAGCAAAGAACTTGTTTAGCTTCTCTGCAATGTCCTTGTCCTCCCTGAGTGCCCGTTTTACTCCCTGGTCATCTAATGGCCCAACCAGCTCCCTAGAAGGCTTCTTGCCTCTACTATACTTGAAAAAGGTTTTATTATTTGTTTTTGCCTCTTTAGCAAGTGTCCTTTCAAATTCTTTCTTGGCCTGCCTTATTAGCACCTTACAGTTACGTTGCCAGTGTTTAAGCTCCTTTGTATTTACCTCATTGGGGCTAGATTTCCATTTCTTAAAGGATGCCTTTTTGGCTCTAATAGCCTCCTTTGCGTCTCCATTTAGCCACAGTGGTAGACGTTTAATCCTCCTGCTACCTTTTTTAACTTGTGGGATGCATGTAATCTGGACTTCCAAGATGGTGCTTTTCAACAGCCTCATGTCTCTTGCAAACATGCATTTATCCTGTCTTATCCCTATTTCTCGAGGGGTGAGACAAGGGGGCCTTTTGGCACCTCTGTTGTTCAACATTTATATCAATGATGTTGTCACCCATATGAATGATCCCACTCATCACCCGCCCAAACTAGGAGATAGTCATCTTGCCATTTTGCTCTACGGCGATGATTCTGTTTTGTTATCTCAAACCCCCTTGGATCTCCAGTGTTTAATGCAGCATTTTTATGAATATTGTCGAGCAGAATTCAGTAAAACCAAAGTGATGGTGGTGGGGTGTTAGCGGATTCAGCATAGTTGGTTTATAAACAAGCACTTAATTGAGCAGGTGAAGAGCTTCAAATACTTAGGTGTTTTGTTTTCGCAATCCACCTCTTGGTCCGCCCACTGTGAGGTATCAGTTCAATCGGCAAATTCTCCAGTCAATGGGATTTAAAGTTTTGATGCCAGCAAGGGTGGCCGACCGTTCATCCCAGGCCTAAGATTATTTCATGCTAAGGTGCTCCCCCAACTTCTTTATGGGTCTCCAATTTGGGGTCCCTCCTTACTTTGGAAAAGGTTCAGAATAGATTTATTTGCCGTATTTTGTTTGCTCCCAATAACACACCGATTGGACTTTTAAGGGCTGAATCAGGGCGGTCTCAGTATCTTCCCTGATCAGGTGGCAGTAATTAAGTTCTGGCTTCAGGTCCATTTATCAGCTCTGGGCTCTTTGACTTTTGGAGCCTTAAGTGTAAGGATCCTTGGGGTGCTGGAGTGTCACACCTTATCTCCCGTTTGGGGTTCTCTAGGGGAACTCTTTTGTTTCTTCCGATGGCAGGTGCTTTGGCTCTTGTCAAATGGCGTGTTAAGGACCAGGAGTGCCAGCATCTGTCTGCAGCAGTTAGTTCTCAAAAAATCTCCTCGTTGTACAAATTATTTTAGGTGGCGCCCCAGGGGGCAGAATATTTAAGTTCATCTTTATGTTGGACCCAGAGGAGGGCTTTCACTTTAGTTTGGTTTAATATTCTCCCCTCTGAGGTTTCTGAGGGTAGGGTTAAAGGGATACCTTATGATCTAAGGATCTGTAAGGCCTGCAGTTTAAATGAGATTGAATCCCTTTCCCATATAATAGTCAATTGTCATTTGTATAGGGGCCATCGTATTTTGTACCTGACTCCTGATATGTCAAACACTAATGTGTTCAGTCAGTTGGAACTTTTGTCTTATTTGCTTTCTGGTCATAATTGGGACATTACTGTCCGTATGGCTAAGTTTTTGGCAGCTGCAATCAAGGCCAGACTTGCCACTGTGAATAACTGTTACCCCTAAATTGTATGTTTTGCTTTGGGATTTTGTGGGGTTTATTTTATAATAGTATTATCTTCTTTGTAATAATGTTTTATGTGTATTATACTGTCTTGTCATGGCAACTGGCTTTGCAATTAAAATTGAATTGAATTCCATAGTGGATTATTCTAACATGGAATATTAAAAAGCAGTGTGCGAATAGCAATTGGAAAAGCATAGGAGATCTGGAGACAGGAGAGCCTTAAAAAATATTCTTCTTCTGGTGTTTTGGGGAACACTAGGACACAATCCTCCATCCATTAAAGCTAATAGTTCAGCTCACTTTGGCAATAATGGATGAAAGACTGTGTCCGTAGCACTTTGCCATAGTAGTAGAGATCCCTTAGGGAATCTTTATTTATTTGTGTGGCCACAAGTGCTTCAGGTTGCCAGTGTACATGTAATAAAATACTTTCTTGCCCCAAAGAGCCAGTAGTTGTTGGATATGATGTGCTATAGGTGGGAAGAGAGTGATGTTCAGCAACTGTTTAATTGGTCTTTGGCATACATATCTGTTGGTCTTTCAAGAATCAAGGATCTGTTCCCACTAGTTTAAACCTCACTGACATGTTTTTGGTTCTGAGTTTAGCTTGCTCTTAGTTGTTGTTGTTGTTGTTGTTTTGTTTATATTATATTATTTTAGACCTATACCGTGCCCTATCCCAAAATTGGCTCATGGTGGCTTTTAACAAACAAAGAAATCTAAACACAGGATCAATAGATATCAGTATGGACAAAATTCACCCCCTATGCCGATTAACTCCTTCTCCTCTGTCATCCAGAGGCGGCCCCCCTCTCACAGGGAGAACATGGCTAAACTATGAGAACTTCCCACCTCACCACCACCGACTCCTCCATCTCTCACCTGGGGAAGAGAGCCTAATTTTCCCATCCACACCTCAGTCTGCCTCCAAACCCTCACAGACATAAGATAAATCTCCCTATTCCCCCACCTTCAAGGAAAGAGGCAATCCCATGTCATATAAAGCCATGGGCAAAATTTCTAAAACATCAGAAATCTAGAAAAGTTTGCTTTCCTCAATTGAAAGCTGAAGGGGTAAGAGCAAAAAATATCTTTGGAAAGGGGACCTAAAACCCACCAGTAGAAGGATGTTGGTAAGACTGGATTTCTTGAAATTTCCAGTAGGAGGGAACAATGAGGGGTGTATTCACTGGAGTACCAAAAGGGTGGGATAGTTGTTGATACTTGCAGAATTTGGTGGGAACAGGGAGTGTACAGGTGCATGGGACTGTTTTAGTGGTGGAGAGTGAACGAGTGATAATGGGCAGACAGTGGTGAAAGTACTGAGAGACTGAAGACTATAGACAAGGAAGTGGCAAGGGGAGAGATTAGATGAGAAACTTTAGGAAGAAGTGTGAAGGATCAGAATTGGAGAAAACAAAATGGAAAGGATAGAAAAATTAAAAGTCAAGGCAATGGTGCGTGTTAATATTTATTGCAGTTAATGTCAAAATAAAGTAAATGAAAACAATCAGTGTTGGCCTTCCTATGAAAATGATAAGTTTTAAACAATCCTTACTCTTGCACCATAATGCCTTTCACTTTGCGTACATGTACACACTGTACGTGCAAATAGATCTATCTGCAGATTTGTTTGAAGATTGTGATCTGCTTAAAGTGTATCGTCCTAGAGACTTTTGCCCATCAGTTCAGTATGAGTCCCGTGTGCTTGTTTTCCTACAAGGAAGGTCACATAAAGTAAACCATCCCCAATTAGTTCCATCTCCAGATGAGCAAGGAGGGAATTTCCGACCTACCAGCTGAATGGAGTGGTCTTTAACTTCTCACCTACAGAAGTTACCTCTTAACCTCATTGATTTCGTTCTTTCTTCACAGTGAGCTCCGTACAACCTACTGTCAGTACTGAGGCAAGGTGTTTCACATTCATACCAGGGAAAGATTTTTAAAAAGAGTCCCAGGTCTCATTTAGGCATCAAAATAAGTAGTCATGTTTCCAAAATAGGTCACCATGTCGAGTAAAGAGCAGTTCTCTGCCCATTACTGTTACAGTGGAAGTGTTAAACATCCTGAAAAATGTGGCTCTTTTTAAAGGGCATAAATGGGAAATGAAGAAAGCTTTTAAAATCAGTCCTAACCTCAAAAAAATTGACATCTTTTAAGTCCAGAGCCATTCACAGCAGTGAGTAGATATTATACTCTCAGAGTCTACCCTGAGGAGCCTGTACTGAGCCAATGAAACACATCAGAAATGCCAGCATTTTATGTGCTCTGGCAGTTCTAGCATTGCTTTTATCACCAGCAATGTTTGGTAGGGAAAGGCATCCAGAGTTTTGTTATGAAGGATACCACTAAATGTCAGACACATCTCCATGAAGCAGTAGAAGGTGAAGATGCCTGTTTTTGTCAGAATTATGAGATGTCAGAGGGTTTCGTCTCTCAGATGATTCTTATAACAGGTGAAATTAAATGTAAAGTAAGGAGCAGTAATATAAAGTTAATAGTTCTTATGTTTCCTTTGTGATCTGGGCAGGATGCCCTTTTTTGACTAGCCATGTTTCTAAGGGTGCTTTTACACGAGCAGGTCGCCGTGACGTGACCCGCTCGCATGATATTTCAAAATCCCGCAAGGCAGGATTAGACAAGACAGAAGTCTGGGATCATGCATGTTGAAGGCAGTTGTGCATTGTTTTCAGACCGTGAATTAAATACTTCACAATCGAGGTATTTGAGGCTGCTTTTACATGAGCAAGTTGCTGTAGCGTGATATTCCAAAATCCCACTAGGCCCAGTTGCATACCCAGTTGCACACGACCGGCGACCAGTAGTTCATCTGCCACTACTCAGACTGAGTGGTAGATGGACTAGCAGAAGGCATTCCAGGAATTTGTAGCTGAGCAGCACTGCTCGAATCATATGCTACACCACCTGCCCAAAGAGTAGAGCAAAGGGTCTCGGGACCTGGTCTCTGTAGAATGAAACCGGGGGGATATCCACGGTGACATGTTTGTGGAATACTTTGCGGCTAAAATTGCCCACATTCACCACGACTTCACCGCCACCGATTTGGAGACAGTAGCAGAGTCAGAGATTATGAATGCCCTGTCTGGTCTAGTTTTATGGGATCAGTTTCAATTGATGTCATCTGCTGATGCAGGGGATGTGCTTGGGGAGGTTAGAGCCACTACTTGTGAACTTGATCCTTGCCCGTCCTGGCTGGTGAAGGCCAGCTGGGAGACTTTGGGACTGTTGCTGGCTGGGGTAATAAGTGCCTCTTTACAGGAGGGTAGGGTACTTCCTTAAGGAGACTTTGGCCCAGTCACTACTCAAGAAGCAGTTGCTTGACATTGGTTCCCATGCCAGCTATCGGCCTGTGGGGGACTGGATGAGGGCGAGTCACTTGAAGATGATTCCTGACAAGGTGGAGGTGATGGTGGTAGACGGGCTCAGTGACCTGGGGTTCGCCTCCCGGTCACCCTGGGTTCAGAGCCTGTGGGTGCTCCTGGATCCACAGCTGTGCCTGGATAGACAGGTGGTATCTGTGGCCAGGGGCGCCTTTCGCCAGTTATATCTGGTGAGGAGGCTCCAGCCTTATATTTCAAATTCTGATCTTGCCACCATCATCTATGCCTTTATCACCTCAAGATTAGATTACTGTAATGCACTCTATGTGGGGCTGCCCATGGCGATGGTCCGCAGACTGCAGCTAGTGCAGAGTGCAGTGGCCCTGAATCTTGATGGGGTTGGGCTGATATGAACATATCACACCGGTTCTTTGCACTCTGCACTGACTGCCTATAGTCTTCTGGGTCCGATTCAGGGTGCTGTTTTTGACATATAAAGCCTTAAATGGTCTGAGTCCCATCTACATGAGGGATCACCTCATTCCCCGGGTCCTGAGTCGACCCCTGTGGTCGGCCGGGGATGTCTTCCTGCACGTTCCTTATTGTCGTAAGGTGGTTACTCGGAGGAGGGCATTCTCGGTGGCCGTTCCATTGCTGGGGAACTCTCTCCCAGTAGAAATTCACCTCTGCCTAGATTTGCTTGCCTTCCGGTGGCAGTGTAAGCCTTGGATGTTCTGTCAGGTGTTTGGAGGAGGAGTTGGGTAAGGAATGGGGGGGTTGATTTAAGGGGGAAGATGGGTTAGGGGATAGGGATTGGGTGGGAGGTCATTGGAGGGTGGGAGTGGGTTGGGTTGGAGGCAGGGATTGTATCTTAAATGTTTTTATATTGGATTTTATATTTCTTTTTTTTTCTATGAGCCGCCCTGAGCCGTCGGTTAAGGGCGGGATATAAATATCATAAATAAATCCATGGCCTCCTTGTCATTCAAGGTTAACAATGCTGCTTGTGCTTCCTCAGCCAAATAAGGGGTGAGGTATAAGGCCAAAACGCTCTTGCCACATCTGGCCCTCATAGCTACGTACTTCAATACTGCCAGTAATGTGTTGAGATTATCCCCCCGGTGTCATTCTACAGAACCCCAGCCCCGAGATCCTCTTTAGGCAGCCTCTGTAGCATACTCTGATTCGAGCAGTGCTGCTCAGTTACAACTTCCCGGAATGCCTTCTGCTAGTCCATCTGCCACTCGATCTGGGTGTGCAACTGGGCCTGTAGCTGTGCCTCATGGGCTTGTTGAAAGGCCTGCTGCTGGTCCAACACTAACTGCACCAAGTGCTCCATCTGGGCCCTCAGCTGTATCGCTGAAAGACAGCTCCCTGACAAGCCCCCAAATGTGAGGTAGATCCCCACTGTCTGGTTCTATTTGCAGGACTGGGGTCCTTCCGCCTCACTTCTCACTTGGACTTCAACATAGCAGGCTCACAAGTCCTTAAGTCAGTATATAACACCTTTATATACTGATTGTAAGCCGCCAAGAGCTGCCTGTGGCAGGATGGGTGGGGTAAAAATTTCTAAAATAAAATAAATAAATAATTTATTGCCATCACCAGTGATACAAATACTCAGTCTTTAAGGTACAACTCAGCCCCACTTCTCTCCTTCCTAGGTGAGGGCCATCCCCTTCATGTTCTCTTCCTGGACTTCTTAGCTTGAGTCCTCTTTTAGCACTACCCTGTTAGAACCCGCTACCGCCGCTTCTATGCGGCTCATGGGGGTCGGGGCCGCTGGCCGCGGACAGCTTGCGGAGGTGCAGAGACACCTACAGCCACAACGCCGCTAGCAGAGGCAGGGCAGGCAATGCCGGCTCCCTGCACAGCTGGGGATGAGGGGGAGCTGCCTCAGCTGATGCGGGTGGGTGGCAATGGGGCGGAGCCCCCGGCTGTGCCACGCTGCTCTGTTCATCTGCGCACACAGTGGGGCCAGCCCTACTTAAGGGACTCTGACACAAGGGGGCTGCCGGTGATCAGCAGAGCTGTGAGAGACTGGCCCCCTCCCTCATTGCAAGGAACATGAGCATAGTAGTGCGGTAGATGTTAGTGTGTGTGAAGTTGAGAGAGTGTGTGTGTGTGATTAATCGTGAGGTACGTGGAGTGTGTGGTGATAGTGGTGTGGGTTAGTGTGTGGGGCAACTTGTCTGGTGTTTGTGTTACTGGGGGGGATTCAGGGTGTCGGGTCGCTAGTGGGATTCCCTACCTCCCTATTCCCTCTACAGTTGGGACCCCTCCTTTCCCTCCCATCCCTGTGTGATGGTTGAGCTACGGGCGCTGCCCCTTCTTCCCTGGATCTGTTCCCTTGCTTCCTGCACCCGTTCACATATTCCATCCCTTGTGGTGTTTGTGTTGTGGTGGGTGCAATGCCGGGTGGAAGGCATGTGTTGGTGCTTGGTGTGTTGTCCGAGAGTGGAGGGACTCTAATCTCAATAGTGCTGTTATCTCCACCCCCTATGATGATCTGGCCTCATCCCATTCGGTATTACTAGGGCCTTATAAGATCCTGAGGTGTTGTCCTCCCCCACGAGAGTGTTAAGATCCTTAATGACTGGAGGTGTGTTCCCCGAGATCCTTCCCGTCCTACCTACCCTAACATAACCGCTTGTCCCTTTATCTCTGGTTCCTCCATTTCAGAACCCTGGACAGTGTAGTGTGGGAGTCCTCAGCCAAGACACCTGGCTTCCCTGGCTGCTGGACACAGACTGCCTGTGGTTCAGGCTGGCTTCTCTTATATTCCCATTCAAAGGAGCGGAGCCTAAGTGATGGGCATACTGTCCTTAAAGGGTCTACACATCTGTCCATCACACACCCCAAGGCTGTGAACTTGACTGACCAAGGCAGGCCAGACACCATCAATAACAGGGGTCCCCATGCCCCCCCCCCAGTCACAATGTTTGTCAACCATCATGACCTCAGTCTTATATGGATTAAGCTTCAGTCAGTTCACCCACATCCAGTCCCTAGCAGTAGTCAGGCATTGAGTATGCACCGAGACTGCAGGACCTGGGTCAGATTAAAAAGACAGAGTTGGGTGTCATCAGCATACTGAAGGCACTTTGCTCCAACTCTCTGCATGACCTTGCCCAGGGGCCTCAGATACACATTGAACAGGAGTGGGATAGGATGGAAGCCTGCAGGACCCCACAAAGGAACTCATGAGGGGATGACTAGCCACTGGCCATCACCAGCCAGGAATGAGTGGAGCTACGTAAGAGCAGTCCTGAAAACCCCTGCCAGGTGATGCAAGGTACATTGCTGGCAGTATATAAATGCTAATAATAATAATAATAATAATACCCTATGTTTGACTGTATAAATGGTCGCCGAAAGATCTAATAAAATGAACAGGGTGGAATTACCCCTGTTGATTTCCAAGCAGAGATCATCAACCAAGGCCCCAAAGTTCAGTCTCATTGCCATACTCAGGGCGGAATCCTGATTGACGTGAATCCAGGAATGCAATAACATTGAGATGCACCTGAAGTATCTTATCTGGTGACTTGATATGGTGACCAGATGTCCCTTACTTTAATTGCATGTGTCTATGTCGAAAAACTGCAGCTCCATAAAACATAGTCGATATGCCTTGTTTCAGAACCTCACAGCCTCTTACGTTTTCCGTTTTGTTATGACACTTCTAATTATGACAGCGGGGGATACAGCTTGTCCACCCAGATGGGGCTCATTGGCCCTAGGGGCAGTCACACTGCCAGTCCTTATCCTAGCTATGCCTCTATATGCCCCTATACGTTTGTTACCTTACGGTAAAAAGGGAAGGTTAGAGACAGGCTGATAGCTGGCATGGAAACCAATGTTACATATGTCCTTATCTGCCCTATATGCCCATGTACGTTTGTTACCTTAATATGCAGGGAGGAGGTACTTTATGTAGGCATCATTACTGTAGTATCTGAATACCTCAGGTCATCATGGATTGTTATTTTTAAAACATGCCTCTAAGGTAGGGAAGCATCAGTCCCATATTTCAGATGACTGAAAGACTGAGACACAGATTAAATATCTTCCCGAAAGGGAGGCTGAATTGTGAACCAGGTTCCTGAGTCCCATTTAAGAACATAAGAAGTGCCATACTGGGTCAGACCCCAACAACCTGTCCCCGACAGTGGCCAATCTCGGTTGCTTGAAGTACCCAACAGGTCATTATGGGGCATTCCATTCTCTGGTGTTCGTTCCCAGCTCCCGACAGTAAGAGGTTACATTCTCCAAACCTACCTGGCTAATGGCTGTTAATGGACCTATCCTCCAGAAACTTGTCCAGTCCTTTGTTAAACCCAGATATACTACTGGCCTTGACCATGTCCTCTGGCAACAAATTCCACAACTTAATTGTGCATTGAGTGAAAAAATACTTTCTTTTATTTGTTTTAAATCTGTATCTGTTTGTTTCATGGAGTGTCACCTAGTCCTGGTACTATTAGAGAGGGTAAATAACCATTCCCTATTAACATGGTCCATACCACTCATGATTTTATAAACTTCTAACATATCCCTTCTAAGTCATCTCCAATGGCTGCTGGACACAGACTGCTTGCTATTCAGGCTGGCTCCTCATAGTGCCCTTCAAAGGGGCAGAGCCTAAGTGATGGGCATCTGTTCATCACACCCCCCACCCCAAGGCTGCAAACCTGACTGACCAAGGCAGGCCAGACACCATCAATAACAGGGGTCCCTATGTCTTCAGTGAGGGATCTTCAATGAGATAGGCTCAAGATTCCCCTTAAACTTATCACTGTGAACAACAGTCACAACTTTCTGCAGCCTCTTACAATTCCCCACTATCTTTATTGCACAGTGCTAGAAAATTGCATTCCCTTGTTCTGGAGAAGGAGCTAGAGCAACAGGTAGGTTGTCGAAGGTCCTATTCTTTGTGGTTTTGTTGAGTCAGTTCAAGATTGGATATCCTGAAATGACTGTTTTTTGGAGCGACTCTGCCTTTCCTGATCTGGGAAATGCTGCTATATAAAAAAAATGGTTTCTCATACGTTAGGTTAATCAGAATTGGGATAACTCTGCCTTAACATTTAATTTCTTAAGAGGGAACTTAAGTGGGAGGGATTGTTTTGCTGGGAAATGAAATATATTTTTGATCCTTGTAATCCATGAACTGAATAAGGTGTGCACGGGACACAGTGTCGCATTTACTCTTCAGTAGTGATTTATTAACATCATTAGCATTAGTAGGTAGATGATATTTAAAATGAAATATGGTGCTTCTTAATGTTTCAGCAAATAACAACAAAAATAAATTAGCAGTTAAATTAGCATATTGACTAGCTAGGTGAAGTATGCATAACATTGAGCTCCAGTAATAAATATCTTGAAGTATCACATTTTTCAAGGAGCTTTGGAGGTCTTTTGTTATCTGTATTTTTACAGTAATCAAGTATGGGTAGAGTTTTGCCATACACTGACTTTATTAATTTGCCATTCAAGACATAGGCCTTTGGGGTTAATTGCATCAGACGCCTGATTCTAATCATCATCTAATTGTCAACTATTATTAAAAGACAGAAAGTAGAGCATTATATAATCAGTTTCTTCCTGTGCTTTTAATGAAATATATATTAGGCAATGATGCAAAATGGATCAAGCAAAATGAGAGAGTGCATTTGAGTGGCACATCCACTCTGATGCAGCCTTTTTGCATTCTTAATACGTTCCCTTTCATGATCTCATTCTGCCTTTGTCTTTTTGAGAACCCTGTGCATGCAGATAACATTCATGTAGGGCAGTGCTGCCACATCAAAATTTCAAATAGAACGGACATTATGGGATGGTGGGGTTCTGAAATAAAGGGTGTCCATCATGTCCTATAGAGATGTGAGGGTTCTGAAATAAAAGAAATTCTCTAAAAATAAGGGACATCTGGCAACTCTAGTGTAAGGTGATATCCATGCCTTAGCCCCGTTTCCCTGACCCCACACTTGGAAATAACAAATCTGGATGTATAGTTGAGCAGGATTGTGTAAGTATGTAACAGAGCTTTCTCACCTCATTGACCTTGAGAACGTTCAATATCATAGAAGCCCTTGTATTTTCAGGGAAGGAATTCAGAATTGTACATATATACTCAATCGTGGGCAGCTTATTCTAGAGGTAATTCTATCCTCTCTTCTCCCTGCTAGCAATATAATGGAGTAACTATGATCGTTGCACTTCCTTCGTGTCTGGAAAGGAAGGCAGAACTGAAGACAGAGTTAATTATGGACTCTTTGATTTGGAGTCAAATTCCCTGTTATGTGACACTGGGCAAGTCACTTGATCTCTATTAAGTTTACCCTTCTGGAGAATTGGGGTAATAACTGTGGGATGAGCGCTGGTGTGGTCCAATGGATAACATGCTGGGAATCCTGGGGTCAAATTCTGTCTTTACGCATGGCCTTGGGCAAGTCACTGGGTAAAAACAAATGTTGCAGCAGACCCATTGAGCCCGCTGTGGCCCGCTTGGGGCACGGAGCTTGCCTGCACGTGTGTGAAGGTGCTTCCAGATGCTGACCTGGCGTATTCTGGGTCGTATTGGCAGCTAGCCTGGGCTCTGACCTCGGAAAACCTTTAAGATCATAGCTTGGGCTAGGGTCTGTCCGATTGGGCCAGCACAGGTCCCCAGGGCTGTATGTGTGTTCTCGGGCCTGAGTCTGCCATGACAGGAAGCCATGGATGCCTGTCATAGTGGGGGGTGGGGGCAGCCAGCTGCATGTTTCCCATTGTCCCCGCCCCCAGGTTGTGCAGCTGTCAGCCTGGCTGAGCGCATGTTTGTTTTGCACCCCAGCCTGGCACACACCATGCCCACCCAGGCTGCCTGTCCTGACTCAACCCAGGACACGGCAGCCTGGCATCACTTCTGTTTTTACCCACTGTTTCTCAGCTTCAGTTCAACATCTGTAAAATGGGGGAGCCATCAGTAAACCTGGTCAGCCTGTTGGTGTCATGTGTGCACTGTAGGTGCCACTGACCCCAACTCCTGCAGATAAGGCAAGGAGGTCACAAGAACCACTCCCCTCTCCTACCCCTTCCATGTGTGAGAAATTCATTATAGGCCCTTTTCCCAGAGACACCCTAACACTGATAAAATGGGTGTTACATTTTATTATACATGTTGCAGGGCACCCATAGCGCACACCTGCAGCCCTGCAACATGTATAATAAAATGTAATACCCATTTTATCAGTGTTAGAGTGTCTCTGTGAAAAGGGCCATAGAACTAATTTAGTTCACATTTCTAGGGAGAGTTGAGATGTTAGCATGGGAGCTGCTAACGAAATTCAAGGTATATAATTTTCTCTGTTGGAGACAATAGGGAAAAGATCAAGAGATCCTGATTGCCTCTGTACCCAATCACCCAGAGCAATGGGAGAGATAGCTGAGATTATTGCATCCACACACTCTGCCTTCCACTCAGATGAGGCTCTTCCGACTGCCAGCACTGGCTCTTCTAATTAACATTCAAACTGAGATAAGAATTTGGTGTCGGTTCACCTTACTAAGGGCTATGGCCTCTGACTGTATTGTTTACACTCCCCAAACTTTATAAGCTTTTTTCGTTCAATTCCATGGGCTACAATCTTACTTTAAAAAATGGAATAAAAATAAGATTCTGATGTAATTGCATGACTTCTGGGGCCAGGGCACAATCCAGTCTTACTGCACTGCATATAATATAGTAGTTAGTTACCCGATACCTAGCTTCCACGCTTCTCAAAGGGAGTCTGTCAAGGGGATTATTGAAATCTCGGTCTGCTGCTTTGGTCATGTATGCTACACAAGGTTCTGCATGCTGTAACATGTTTAAGATGTAGCAATTGTGTGTGCGTGTGTTCCTATTTCATAGAAGGTTAGGGTCGGAAGGGATCTAGAGGGTCAGCACCTTTGTTCCTCAACTTTTGTTTGGTGCAGTAAGACCTCGTGGCCACTGCACCATTAACCTCCACTCATTCACTCTAGAGGGCCATCTAGTCCAACCTCTGCTTGGATGCAGGATGTCTGAGTACAGCTACATTCCCAGCAGAAGGTTGGCCAGTCTCTTTTGGAAAACTTCCAGTAACAGAATCTATGACCTTCCCTGCAGCTTGTTCCATTTTGCACAGCTCTTACTAATAGGAAATTATTTCCAGTATCTAACTGTAATCTACCTTCCTTAATTTGAACCCATTATTTCTAGTTCTGCCCGCTGTAGCAATGAAGAACTTACGTTTTTTTCTGTTCCAGGAAATCTTAGGGCTCTCAAAACCAGAGGTTTTGACCAGTGGTCAAGGTTACCACTTTTGGCTAAACTAAGAACAGTGGGTGAAAACAGATGTGACAGTAGCCCATGTTGGCCCACTTTGGCTCTGGGACTCACCAGATGTTGGCCTGCGTATACCTCTGGGCAGGCAGGCAGCTGCTACAGGATGCATCCTCTGCAAAAGCTCAGAGACAAATCCTGGTCCAGTGCCTGCCCACCTGGGCCAATCCGAGACAACACAGTTCCACACATACGTTAGGCTTGCTCAGCCCTGCACACTCACCTGGCCTGCCGAACAGCTGATGGGGGGAGGGGCTGTAGGAGTGCTGTCACCTGGTCCTCCAAACAGCTGATCAGGGGACAATGGAAATTATCCACCCCCCACCGGGGGGGATGCTGATCGGGGGGATCAGCAGTTAGGTGGCTGGGGTGAGTGTACTCTTGGCTCCCCCCCAATGAGCTGTTTGGCGCATGCAACCAGCTGTCAAACAGCTGATGGGGGGTGGGACTAGGAGCACCACCATCAGCTGTTTGGTGGCAGCTCTTCTCAGGCCCTGATGGGAGTCCTGTTCTGTGTGGATGGTTCCCCGGCTGCCCTGGGGCATGAATGTAAGGACCTATGCCAGCAGCCCCCACACCCGGGTGATGGTTTGAGGGATGCTTATGTGAACAGTCCACTCTGCCAGCCTGAGAAGTGGCAGCTGCTGTGGTTTTCCCCAGGGTGGACCACAGAGGTGCCTTGTAACCATCATGTCTGTTTTTACCATATGTTGTGTGGCCTTTTGTCATTCAATGGTACAACTTCTAGGCAGTTAAACGCAGTGATTGGTTCTAGAGGGATGCTAGATTTAGCTCTTGTTAGTCAGAGGGATAGTTAGTTACTGTGGAATGGAGCTCTGATGGATGAGCGATCAGGAACATGGAAGACACATTTCTTTGTAGAGGTGGAAAAATGGACCAAATCTATAGTTGACACCCTGTTTCCATGGTCTTGACTTATTTACAGCCTTGTTTAGAATCCTAAATTCAAGGATATGTCTGCCTGTCACTGAGATTGAGTAGTCTGAGAGGTCTATAGTCTGGCGACACCAATTATTCACAATTTGAAACTGTACTGATTTTATATTTCCCTTGTGTTTCAGGCTGCTTGTTTGAGGATGACCTTTGCAAACCTTTGGAGATCTGCATAAATGGTAAGTCTGAATGTCCCATTTTGCTGACCTATCTGTTTTCCTCTGTATAATTTTGTAAAATCTAAAATAATAATAATAATAATAATAATAATAATAATAATAATTAATTAATAACTTAGCTTGGCAGAAGCCATTGCTGAGACAAACAAACAAAGAGAAACACAGAACAGAAACAATAATAGAGAGAATCAAACATCTTGGGATAAAATCCCAAGAAAGAAAGATAGCTTGGCACCAATAAAAGGAAGATTTAAACAGTATTATCAAGGGTACAATATTCAAACTGTTTGTAGACCATACTAAATCAGTTGAAAGAAATTGTTTACAGAAGGTCGGTCTCCTCACAAACTGTATGAGCCAAGAAAAGTGCCCTCTGTTTTAAGACTGAAACCAAAAAAAGGGCAAGACTGTTAGTTACATCAGGATCCCCATCCCTCAAAAAGAAATGGAATAACCAGTCATCTGACCTATCAGAGTATCACATGGAGCGAGGTTTCCATCTCCCGCATGTCAAATGGACATAATTTTTTCAAAACAAACTTTCTGAAATCTGCCTTCTAAGAGGGCAGTGGGAAGGCTGTTCATTCTTAGTCTCATAATCAAATTTTTCGCTCTTGGGGAAATGGACGAGGTCAAATAATTGGCCATCATTCCCTGGGTAGGGTAACAGAGAAGATAATCCCTTAGGAACGAGGTGTCCCTGATTGCCGCCACCTCATTCTGTCTGGCTATATCTAAGTGTCTGGTCAGAATCACCTTTCAGTGGTTAGTAATTAGCTCTTTTTTAGGAACACAAAAAGGATCCATGTCTGGAAAACCATGGTGTGATACCTAAGGAGTTCAGTATGTTTAGCTTATTGAATAACAAGTTGAGAACTGACTTGTTCACTACTAAAAGATAGTTTTACATGAAAAAGATATCTCTTAGTGGCTCTTCCCTGTTGCAGGCTTAAACATAATAAAAATCAGTGGCTGGAAGTTGATGTTAGACAAACTCAGCCCACAAAATATTATGCAACAGCCTAGCATAGGAGTTTCATGAGATCAGGCTAGAAGATTATAATGATCCCTCCTGGCCTCAAAGACTATGAAAAATTAATTACCTTGTTGTCGGAGAGCATAATTCAAGAAACAAGTTGCTAATTTTCTGGACACAATTGACAACAGAATTAAATACAATGAAATAAAAATATATTGACTTTTAAAATGATTACACACTACAATATGGAAATAGTTCTGTCAATCTGAGTTGTTTACTCTTTTTTAGAACACACTATGAAATAATTGCCCATTTTCTGTGTTTTCTTTATTATCACAAGAATGAGTGGGAACTGAAAAGAATCTCAGAATGCTAGCCTTTCGTTATGAACAATTTTCTTTCCTTACACTTTTGTTTGAGCTTGTACAACAACACCAACAAGCAATTTACCTCATCACCTTTCCGCTTCCGCTGTACTGAGAAAAGGAAGCAGACCCTTCAAACAGGCGCGGATGAGTGGACGGCGCAGTGGGTGGTCAGTGCATGAACGGCGTGTGGGGGTGCATTCCCATGGACCCTCATCCACCTCCACACACGGTGCATGGGTGATGGGTGGAGGTGGGTGGAGCGTGGGAGCGTGCATGCACCCCCACCCACTGTCTGCAGTGTTTGCATGGACGCCCACCCATTCCCCCCGCACCAGCTGTGGCATTCAAATGGACGCGCCCCCCTCCCCCCCTACACCTGAGTGGCGGGAGGCATCCATTTGAAAAGGGCCTATGTATGAGTCAGCAGCTAGAGATCAAAGTCCACTGGACTGCTTTGTTTATGTGTGTTATGAAGTCACTGCTGCTCTGATCAAGCATGCTCTGATCAAGCAATAACTTTAGGGGGATATACTTTCCCATATAATACTCAAAATGGCACAGAGGCGAGATTTATAAATAGAAGGTTGTTATAAAGTGCAGACCACAGGACTTTTATCTTCTCGGATAAGTAACGCCAGTTAAAATGGGAAGGTTTTTCACTTTTGAAAGCAATCCTTTAAGACCTTTATAGCTCCTTAACATCACTCTGCAAGGTACATAAGCCATAGTTACTGTGTTAGTAGCAAAGGTCATGTGCTTCAAGATAGGCATGCAAAATAATGGCTCTATAAGCAAGTAGGGAAGGAAACATGACAGAAAGAAGGTGAAAGAAGAGGGAAATAAGAAGGTATGGGGGAAGTAGACAATAGGGATACATATCTTCATTAGCAGCTCTTTCTCATTTAATCATAGAATTGTGGAGGGTTAGAAGGGCCGTCTAGTCCAACCCCATGCTCCAAAGCAGGATGTCTTATGGCTACAGCATCCTAGACAGATGCTTGTCCAGCCAGTTTCTGAACACAAGTAAGGAAGGAGATTCCACTGCCTCCCTAGGCAGCCTATTCCACTGCTCACCTATCACAGTCAGGATGTTTTCCCTAAAATGTAACTGAAATCTGCCTTATGGCAATCTAAGCTCCTCCTCTCTTGTTCTGTCTTCTGTGATGGTGGAGAACAACTGTTCTCCATCTTTTTGTTGGAGTCTTTTTGATTTGATAACTGCTAGCCCGTCCCTCCTTGGGCTGCTTTTCTTTAGAGTAAACATCCCCAATTCTTTTTCAGCCTTTCCTTATACGACTTGCATTCTAGCCCTTTTTAACATCTTCATTGCGCTCTTCTGAATCCTCTCCAGTTTGTCAAATCAGTGGTGGAGACAAAGTAGTTCAAATGATCTCTTTATGCCCAATATTACTTTGTCTCCATCTCTTACATTTGGGACCGACACGGCAGCCACGTTCTCTAAATTGCAATTTGTCAACATCCTTCTTGGAGTGGGATGTCGGAAATATTGAATAGATGGAGACAAAGAAGTTCAGATGATATCTTTTATTGGACTGACTTTTCTGACTTGTCCATGACCTGATGAAGAGTCCTGTGTGGCTCAAAAGCTGGCGTACTCTCACCAACAAAAGTTGATACAATGAACGATACCATTGGAACTACTTTGTGTGTTTTAGATGGATCCAGGGCTTGCCAACCCCGGAGCTACTCTGGGGGTGACCAGCCCCGGGTCCCCCATGTCCAGCCCTGCCTGGGTCGGGTTTACATCGACCTAGCGGCTTCCGCAGTCTGACAGCACAGCGCCCCCTCCCCCCACAGTGCAAATTGTTCAGTGCAAATTGTATATTACAAAGGAAAGAATAGCTCATGACCCCCTCCCTTCCGAGGTTCTTGGCATTCCTCTTATTAAAGTATTGGAACTATTCAAAAGGAAAGAATTTGATTTTTTTTTTCCTAACAGGTGGGTATTTTTCCTAAAATAGTTTCTTACAGTTTAAATATCTAAAGCAGGGATGTGGAACCTTAAGCCCAGGGGGTCAAATGTGGCCATTGGCAAGTTCTAGAATCCGTCTCCTCAATCCAGTTCTTACACCAAAACACTGAAAAACCGAGGTCTGTTTAAGTGAGCAGAGTTGAGGGCATGCAGGACAGGAGACCTAACCATGGCACAGATCTGGATCCTCCTTTTCTTGAGTGCACACCTTACACACCCTTGCCCCCAACTTTTGTGCAGTACTCCTTGGAGCTTGTACTAGTTTTTAAAGTGGCCTCCAGGAGGCAAAGGTTCCCCACCCCTGAACTAGAGGGTTTCCACCAAGAAGACAACAAGGAACTCTTCTGCATAAGCTACAGAAGGCAGGACTAGAAATAATAGGATCAAAACACAGGAAGGTAGATTTTGGCTCAATATCAGAAAAAACTTCCTAACAGTCATAGCTGCGTGACAGTGGAACAAGTTGCCTAGGGAGGTTGTAGGCCCTCCATCAGTGGAACTTTCAAAAAGAGGATGGAGAGGCACCTCTTGCGGGAGGTTGTAGCTGTAGTCATCCAGCATCCAAGCAGGGCGTTGGACCAGATGACCCTTGTGGACTCTTCCAACTCTAAGATTCCATGACAAATATTCACTTATATTAAAGAAAAAGGGGATTAAAAAGAATGTTGTCTTGTTAAAAAAACACAACCCACTCAAGCCTCAAGATCTAACCTAAAACAGAGGTCTGTTGGACCATGCCAGAGTGTACGCTTGTTGGGCCATTGAACACTTTTGATTGCAAAAGTTGTTATGCATTTTGACTGTGTAGCAACTTGGTGTTGACTTTCATGCTGCTATATCTGATCACATAAAGGACTTTTTTGGCCTCAGTCCTGAGATCTCGTTTACATTTGCTCAGTAGCTCATGTAGCAGTCATGCAGTATTAATTTTCTCCCATAAGCCGTTTTATCGGCTTACTGAACTACATTGATTCAGAGTGGTTAAACAGCAGCATATTGTTTTATGTTTATCTTAATGGCATGAGAATTAGCCAAACGTAAAGGCTCAGTGTGTGCTTTCCCAGATATTTCATTTACTGACGCAGAACATGGGATAAAAGGCTTAGGTGACCTAACCTTTGATATTGAATCCTTTATTTGTAAGCACTAATTAGAAAATTGGAAAGACAAATACTCCTTGGTAAAAATATTGGTGGCCAGTTATAATGAAAAAAGAAGTTAGAAAACTTGGTGTTGAAGAGATCTATATTAAGCTGGAGAATAAGATCCGGGATTAGGAAATGGAAAGGGAGACAGGGTACGTGTGAATGGGAGAAAAGGAAGCTTCAGGAAAGACATTTTCAGAAGAACTCTGAAAGAGAGTGGAAAATATGACTTTTGAAAAATTTACTTGTCTGTTCAGGGTCCTGACCCCAGTTTATTGTTTGGATATGTGCGCAAATTGCATACTTTATTTTGCATTATAAATTTATTTGATTTATTTATTTCTGTCACTTGTACCTCGCCCCTCTTGTAAACAGCTCGGGGCAGCTTCCAACAATATAAATACATAAAAACAATATAAAACAATTTAAAATAATCAACAATAAAAATGTTTAAAACAGGCCCCCGGAAATTAAAACAGTAAAACAGGATAGGGGCGAAAAGACCATAACCCTAACCCACCCCCAAAGGCCTGGGCGAACAGCCAGATTTTACACCACCACTGGAATGACAGTAGGCTTGGGGCCAGGCGAGCTTTCTCCGGATGGGAGTTCCAAATATGCAGCCCGGCCACCGAGAATGCCCTCTCCATTGTGGCCCCCCGCTTTACGCGGGGAACCTCCAGGAAGGCACCCCCGGTCGACCGCAGGAGCCGCTCTGGGGCACGGAGGGTGAGGTGGTTCCTGAGGTACGAAGGGCCCAGAGATAACTATCACAGATTATACAAATAAATCTTCTCTTCTGCTGCTATACAACCAAAAGTTAGGAAATTGAAGGCAAAAGTTCATGTATGGTCACAAAACAGTAGTAAAACTGATTCCTTCTGTCAGGGGATGAGGGATGGTAAAGCAAGTCCCTTGTAAGCTAAACTCCAAGTAGTAAGGGCCACTGTTAATTAATACCACTAACAGCATTAGGCCAGGTGAGTGTAAGTTGCTGTCAACCAGAGCCTCGGGTATGGCAGGGGGAAGTCGCTCCAACTATGGGAACTGGGGTACCCATTGGTCTATGGGATGGAGTACTCGGGGGTTTGCGTGGACAAGCTGCCCTCAAAAGCAAGTGGGAATCAGGAATGGGGTTACCCCTACCAACCATAGGATGGATAAGGGCCGCCCGGCAAAGGGATGGAGGACTCGGGGCTGTGTGGGTAAGCTGCCCTCAGAAGTAATCAGGAAATGGTGGGGCGCTAAAGTTACCGTTATGGATTAGTTGCTAGAGGCAAATTTGGAATTGGGGTTAGGGGCAGGTAATTAGGACATACATTATGGGAGAGGTACTTGCGTTATATATTATATTTTATTTTATATTATAGTATATTTTATATTGTATTTTCTATATTTTTGTTTACTGGTTATAATAATTATTATAAGCATTATTACAAATATATTTATATTATATTATATTATATTATATTATATTTATTTAATGTTTTGCTTTTTTAAAAAAAATTGTTATAATTATTAGTGCACATTTGGTCATATTTTGTTTCAAGTATGTGCTCACATGAATCTTCACTATATAATATTGGTTGAGTTAAGATATACGGGATTTGAGACGAAGGGAGAAATAGGGACCCAAGAGCAAGTGAGGGTATACTTGTGCCCTTTCTTTGCCGCCTGGGCTGGGGTGTAAGGATTATAAGGAGATGCTACCAGAAGAGCGCATTTAATTGTTGTTTTTGTTGTAATGTGATGTGATATGTGTAAGTGTATGTATGTTTGTTTGGCTATGGTGAAAACTGGCTTAATAAAATTGATTTGATTTGATTGATTTGATTCCTTCTGTCATAAAAAATCTCCCTGCTTGCTGTGTCTTGCTGGTGGTGTTGGAGAAACTGGCATCTGACTCTGGTCCTTTTTACACGAGATGCTCCCCCGCATGGACACCCATTGTCCACGCGGGGGAGCATCCCATGTAAATGTGGGGGGTACATGGGTGCGCGCTTCCGGAACCCATGCATTCCCACCCACCCACCGCCCCACGCATTGAGCAACTGGCGACAATGCTGGTTGCTTCTTGTGTGGGGATGCGGGAGGATGGCGTGCGCCTGTGTGCACCCGCCCCCCTTCACCGCCCCCGCAGCAGTGTGCCCACAGACTGCCCACTCCAGCTGTGGGCCTTAAGAGGGCCTCTGGCATAGGCAGCAGTTTGAAAATAACCATGTCCCCTTCCTTTCTGAGGCTATTGACAGTCTTCCTTTTTATTAAAGTATTTGAGCTATTCATATAGAACCCATTTGTTATTTCCTTGAAGTATACCTATATAATTGACTTCAGCCTCAATATATTTCTGTTGCTTTCATCTCCTCCTTTGGAAGCCACAATATCTTCACTTCCCATCAAGGGAACATTTATAACGTTGGGACAGCAGTTTTCTATATGGAGGATGCAGTTGCCGCAAACCTCCTTGCAGTATGAAATCATAATGGGGATTGTGTAGACAAGATCTGATTGCAAAAAATAGCTCGGTGAGGCCAACCCCCCCCCCCCCCCCAAAGTTAATTAAATATAGTGGTTGGTGCACAGTGTATCAATAAGTCAAGCATCATTGACAGTCACTAACGCTCTTGCAGGAAAACATGGTCTCATGTTTGAAATAGTGTCTGAAAATGGTGTGCCCCTGAAAGTTTGTCTAAACAGTTCCGCACAGCTGAATCAATACTGTCTTATATATGCAAGCTGCACTTGTTAGTAGGGACTTAAGTTACGACTATTGAACTCTTGCAAGCACAACAGTGCTGAGTCAGGAGCCTTTCCAAGTTTGGATGTCTCCAAGTAGTTTAGAATATTAGCCTGACTTTTTTCTACGCTGTACTGCTTCCATGAAGGCTTGGGATATTAGTGACTGCATATGCTGACGACTAGCCGTAAAGGTAAACATGTGCTACAGATGATAAGAGAGTAGAGTAAGGATCCCTGGAGCAGTTTCTTGTGCTTAATGTGTTACGCGTTGAGATTTTCCAGATCATTGCCTAATAGGATGGAGTCAGCTGGGGGAGAAGTGCCTTGGCATTGTTTAGCTAGCAGATGTGTACAGCTATATTGGCATTGACAAGGCATTAATATTAGAAAAGCTATGGAGCTTTTGTAGAATGACTGTAGAAATCTGTGTGTGAACTTCTAAGGCTTCTCACTTGGCATAAGCGTTTGTTAAATCCAAACTCAAGCTTCTACAGGATTACTTTGAGCACTACTATGGGTGCAGCCATATGGGCTGTGGAGGGCCTGATTCCTGTGTGGACCCATTGTGGGCAATTGCTGCTGCCACACTCGGGGAAGCATGGGGAGCTGGACAGATGGTTGGCCTCTCTGTGGAGCAGTTGGTGTTCCTGCCATGGCCAGGGTGGGCCATGGTGCTGACCACACGAGCCAGAGCCTGCCCCTACCCCTGGCCATGATGTGGCTGCGCGTGATGGGCGATAATGCCTGCCAGTGCCACTCAAAGGCCTGCAGCGGAGCTTGCCGCATGGTGGGGCAGATGCAACCTGGCCACATGAGTTGCCCCGCCTTGGGCAGCCTTACCCCTTGGGGTAAGGCTGCTACGTGATGCGTCCTTGGGCTTTTTCTGAGGACATATTGTGTAGCAGCCAGCTGCTCACCTCACACTGGGGCAGGAGGAATCATCTGGTGGCTGACGGCCACACAATGCACTGCATTGTGTGGTCCAGTTGCCCAGAGTGGGTTATGGCACCCAAGGCATGGTAGCTTTCCCACAGAGTCTCATGTGGCTGCACCCTATATGCCTTTAATCTGCTGTAAATAGTTCATCTGAAGATACCACATTTTTAAAAATACTAGGGAATCCTAATACCAGTTCCATTATCTCCTGCAATGCCGGTCTTTCTCCAGCAGGGTAAGCAATCACATGAGCCAGACCCCTCTTTTATAATCCATGAGTCAGGATGTGGGAAATATTGCTCACTTGGAGGCCTTTATGTCTCACCTCACACCTTCCCTTAGTTCAACGTACAGGCATTCACCCTTTCCCCTCAACCCCACTGTCCATCTAGTCCACAGTTCTTAACCCACACTTACGAGGCTGCGACTCCAAAGTCATGCGGCTCAGGTTCCTGTTCCTCAGGATGTCCTCGGCTGGCCAGTGACCCACTCTGTCACACCTCCCAACACATCCTGCATGGAAGGACAGTCCCTCTTTGGGTGCTGAATCCCACTGTCCCCTTTTCAGAGGTCAGAGTTCCTCTTTCAAGAGAGAGTCAAAAAGATCAGCATTCAAGCCTCAGGCACCTCTTTCCTGGGTGTCTCCCAGAAAATATATTATGTGCCCATTTTATTTATTTATGTGTGAGATATATTGTATTTTAGTGATTTTATTGTTATATTCTATTGTTGTTTTTATGATGTACGCTGCCCCGGGTTGCCAAGGTGCAAGAGGGTGCAGGTTACAAATTTTTTATAAAATAAAAAATAAAAAGAGCACTTGATAGAAAATGGGGAGATGATGGAATGACAAGAAATCACATGGAATAATAATCAGGAGAGTTTTGATCCCTCTTTAGGAACTTGGAATGGTGGGAAGTATGTGTATATAAGTGCATGAGGGGGCAAGGCTCCCCCCGTTCAATGTTTTTGGAAACTTTTTATTAAGGCACATAACAGCAAAATATCAACAAAAATTGCTTATAGGGGGAAGAGGCAGGGTTTGCCCCTCTGTGTTCACTGGAAATGTTGGATGGCCTGCAGTTCAGGAAGTTCTAGAAGTTTCAAAAGCAAACCTTAGTATTAATAGTTCCAACCTGACTGCTAGGCTATTTCAAAGATGTACATAAGCTTAGGATAAGTATGCAAATTAAACCATTTACTTTTGCAAGTTATCCCAATGTATTACATACATGTGACAAACAGTACGTTGTTTTGTGTTACCCAAGATTCAGTTTTTCAGTGTGCTGTAAACATACTGGACATGGAGGAGATTTGTTAAAAATTGCCATGAAATTCCACAGGGTTTTGTATCTTCCAATATAAAGGGGGGGAAAAGAGTTTACGCAGAGTCCCAATGGGACAAGTTACAACTTGCTATCTCCACTGGGGATAACGGAGCCTTCTGGACTATGGTAGTGAGGGGTTCATTGCATTATAATACTAGGTTGGATTCCCATATTCCTACTGAAGCATGGGTAGAGTTTTATACCAGACAATACATGGTTTTGGGAACTATGATGGGTTCAAGAAATTCTGCTTTGTATGTTCAGTTGATCAATGACAGTTCTGTGTATGTAATTACGGAAGCAGAGGTGGAGGCATTGATTAAGGTGCAGAAGAACAGTAAATTGCCTGGCTTGGATGGGCTTCCAAGCTCATTTAGATTGGTGGGTCCCAATTTTAATGTTGTGGTTCAATTGTATCATTGTTTCGGGTTCTATCCCAGACTTCTGGAAAGGGAAATTGATAGTCCCTATATATAAGATCCAGGGTCCTAGAGATCGATTTCTCTCATAAACATAGTGGCTAAGTTGTTTGGGAGGTATCTGTTATGGCAACTTTTGGCCTGGCTGCCAGAAAATAACTTATTAAGAGAGGAACAAGCAGGGTTTAGAGCCGGATTTCCTCGCTGCCTTTCCCAATGCCTGCTAGTCGTTCCCCATATACTTACTGTCTGCCTTCCTCTGCAGACTGCTGCAACCAACCTGATTGTAACCAAGCCAAGCACACACACCTGAGACTTCACATCCACCTGAATGTTTGGGTATTTTCAGACGTTACGAGATCACAGTCAACCACAGTCAATTCCCTGTGGTGGTTGTGACCGCGTAATGTCTGATGTGGGGAACGGATGTTCCCCCCCAGATGTTCACCACGGTCAATCGCGGTGGGGAATCACTTTCACCACGCGATTGGCTGAACCGGCGGGGCCGGCGGTGATCGCGTGGTGNGTCTGGACGGTGGCCACGGCCCGGAATCCCCACAGGGATTCCGGCCCGTGGTCAATTCGGGCGGGCGCTGTGGGCGCATTGGCCGCGGCGCCCGCCTGTCTCCCCGGAGGGCGGGCGCCAGGGGAGCGTGGGGGGGCGGGGCCGTGCGGCCGTACGTTGCGCTGCGCGGCCCCTCCCCGAATCCCCGCTGGGAGCCCCCGGCACGTCTGTTAGGCCGTGACGTGGTGGCTCCGGTGGGGGATCAACAGATTGGTTCCATGACAGGGTCAATTGGCCCCGTCACGTCTGAAAATACCCTTTGTCTTCTCCCCTGTCTCTCCCCTGTCCCCTCTCCCTGTCTCCCCCTTCTTGTCTTTTAGATTGTAAGCCACAGGCAGGGACTGCGTCTATTTCTATGTTCTGTATAGCGCCAGGTATATGGCTGGTGCTATATAAATGTTGATTATAATAATAATAATAATAATACTTTAGATCATTTATATACCCTACAGTACATCATTCACAATAATACTAAGGTTATGAAGACCTGACTATATGTCGACTTCATTGACCTGTCATCAGCATTTTATATGATTGATAAAGACTAACTTTTGACCAAACTATATTCATTGGGAATAAATACCCATTTGTTGAGGCTTTTTTTGTATTATAAACATAGTTGGGCCCGTGTTAGATATGGTGGTGCAGGGGAGATGTCCTCTAGTTTTTCAACTAATCTGAGGGTTTGCCAAGGATGTATATTGGCTCCTTTGCTTTTTAATTTATGTGTAAATAATGTTATTATTGAAATACGAAGTGTGAATTTTCACCCCCATAAGATTTTGGCCTTGTATATTGGAATGATACTATATGCTGATGATGCTATTATCCTGTCCAGAACACCTATAGGTCTCCAAAGGGCTATGACTGAATTTGCCCAGATATGTGAACCAAATAGACTAAGTATTAACCATCGTAAAACCAAAATTGTTAAATGGGATAGATGTCTTGAGAGAGCATTTATGGTTCATGAGAAATGTAAGACTGAAGGGGTGAAATCATTTAAATATCTGGTTGTGTTGTTCGTATGTAATCATGGATGGAAGGAGGAGCTGTCAGCAGTTAAATTAAAAGCTGTGCAATCTTCATTTGCCATAAAGAAATGTCATGATATGTATGCTGGTAGATCAGTTCCTGTGGCACTTAGGGCATTTAAGGCCAAAGTAGTTGCTCCAATGACTTATGGTGCAGAAATCTGGGGATTTTCGGACAATGATAGTATAGAGATTCCACAAAATAAATTCTTCAGGACACTGCTGGGTCTTCTTTCCTATAGCCCAGCTGTCTTTTTGAGAGCAGAATCAGGGATGGAAGTAGTGTCAATAATTGTTGTGAAATATTGTACTTTTGTGAGTTTTGAAATATTGGTTCACACTCCTTCCCGCATTTCAAAAATGTGCTATTTGGAGGATTTGATGAGATCCACCTCTGCACAGTCACCATGGCTATTATTTGTTATACGTAATCTCAATAAAGCTGGGTTTGGTTACGCGACTGACAGAAATGATAGAGCTCTTCAGGAGAATTTTGCCACCATTCAGGTTAGCCGAATAGCTCCTCTTTATGTTCACTGGAGACCAGAAGGTGGTATGACAATATAGTTACATCTTAATCTAAAGTATAATTGCCACATCCATTTGACTAGATTATGATTGGGCAAATGTCCTCGGCAATGATGGTGGGTTGTAGGCTAGGCATCTCCAGGGAGAAAAGAATCCGTCCTTGTGGGATGGAGATGGTTTAAGATCTGATTCATTCTGTATTGGAGTGTTTCTATTTTTCTGATATTAGAAATGTTTTTCTTTCCCCCATTTTGTTGAAAGTCCCCTTTTTTTTCTAAGGAAGAGAAGTTAATATGGCTCTGTCAACATACAGGCAATTATGTAATTAATAGACTGGCAGCTTTTGCTTGTAAGGCTGCAGCCATTAAAAATGTATATCCGATGATGGTTTTAAAATGAATTGGTTTTGGAACAGATAAATTCTGAAATGTTTGAATGTAATATCATTGTATTTATGTTCCTTTTATGTGGGATTCAGTATCTCTTTTTGTATCTTTTTGGCTATGGCGAGAGCTAATTGCCATGAATAAAGAAAATGCTATCTGCCATTATTTAAATACTAGTTACGGGCATGCGGTATACTGAAAGCTACTGAGCATCTAAAAATTAGATAGTTCTCTAGAGCGCCAAAAGTCCTAAATAGGAGCCTCTTCCTCCCTGCAAGAAGAAGTGCATTTTATTTTACAGACAGGGAAACAAATGCAGAAAGGTTGAAATGTTCAGATTTCAAAAGTGGCCTGTCATTTTTTGAGTGTCCCTCTTTATGCTTCAATCTAAAATTAGACACCACTTTTGAAAATTTGTCCCAAATTTTCTAATTCCATATGGCAAATCATTGAGATTAGCTTGAGTTCCTGACTTGGAAGCTTTTGTCTCCCCCCACCTCCCAGGGAGAGGCCCTTTTCATTATATTTTATGCCTCGTATGGATTGCTGTAATTAATTTTATTTGGGGTTGCCCTTGAAAGCCATCAGTAGGTTGTGCTTCCTGCAGTGTAGCATAACTATTCCGGGAGAGGCCTGTAAAAATATATTAATAATTCACCAGACGAGCATAAAAGATTACTCAACAGACTGGGAATTGCAGTGTAGGAAGGGGGCCAAGAATGGTAAAAGTCCCCTTGCTGGCTCACAAAGTATAATTTTCAACAGGTGAGTGGATTTTTAGAGCTCTGTTCCTTCCTGGTACTCCACTCGTGTTCCAAAAACTACATTGGCTGCCCAATGTCCAGCAAGAGAAATTAAAGGAGAATATGAAGCTATAAATAATACAGCATTCATGTACTTCCCTGTGTCCTGTCTTGATCATTGCATTTCCCTGGGTCAGAAATGCCAAATGTGACATGTGTCGAGTAGTGTGTAGGTTAACGTCCAAGACTGAGCCCAGAGCCTCATTTTAGTTATGACATAAAGCAAATTAAATACTGGTTTCTAGTGCTGTAAGAGGCATTATACTGCTACAACCACTATTGGAAATGAACTTTTTTGTGTGGATAGGAAACTTTACGTTTCAGTAAAGTAAAGGAATTTTTCAGGAATAGAAGTGTCATTTTGATGCTAGAAGAAAACATTTGATTGTCTTCTGCTTGCTGTTTTTTTCAAATTCATACTAGTTTTAATGAATATACGTTATTGAAGAGAACAGACATAACTATATATTCATTTTTTAAAAATTAGCTTTGCTTATTTATTTTTTAGTGTACCAAAAGCGTGAGGAGTTCCTAAAATTATAAAGAAGATGCAACTCTCCTGTGTGTGATATAAAAGTCTACCAAACCAGTTCCACAGCAGGCATTGCCAGCTCTCATTAAACAGAGCTTTTCTCTATTTTATTGTTGTTTTATTGCACTTTAAAAAAAAGAAGCTTTAATTTGACAGCTGGGAGACAGTGAAAAAGTACAGTCTGTTTGGAAAAGAGATTAGGGAGTCTCAAGAAAATTTGTGCCTGATGAATCATGAAACACAAGAGTCTGAAAAGGACAGCATGATCTAAAGAGATAGAACAGAAAACGGGAATATATGCTGGCAGTGGGAAGGAAGTACTGAATGAATCTTGGTTTGTAGTAGATGTGCTACAGCATGGTCCGATTGGATCAGGCAATTACCACCTGCAGACCCCAGCAGCAGCATCAGGGCTTAACCTCTGGTGGCAGTTTTTGTGACCAATTCTGTTGAGTACAAATCATGCCAGACCAATCTAGTTTTCTTCTTTGACAGCGTAACTGGGTAACTGGACAAGGGGAGTGTGGGAGATATATCTGAGCTTCCATAAGAAAGTTGGAGAAACATGGGCTCGAAGAAACTAGCCTTAGCTGGATTCACAACTGGCTGAAAAGCTACACTCAAAGAGTAACAGTGAATGGATAGCAACTGTAATTTCCTGTGGGTCTGACTTTCAACATTTTCATGAATGATTTGGAGAAGGGAGTAGAAAGTATACTCATCATATTTTCAGATGACACAAAACTAGGAGGGATTGGAAGCAGTTTGAAGGGTAGGATTGGAATACCAAATAATCCAGATAAATTAGAGACCTTAGGCTGGAAGGAATAAAATATCCAAAACATAAGAAATAATGGTACCACTTCACTTGGCACTGGTGAGACCTCACTTGGATTTAGCATTGAAATGATTTTTCCTGGCTGATTCTGTTTCTTTTGGACCCTGCTGCTCCAATCCAGGTCCGTCAGAACATGAACCAGCTGTGAACTGGTCCCTGTTCTGATGGCGATTCAGATTGGAAGCCCTGCTCTCCCTCCCCATGTGCATCACCATTTTGTAGATGCACATGGTCAAAAAACCCCAAAACAAACCCAAACACCACATACGCACAAAAAGGTATTTTGTTCAGTGTGCCTAATGGTGCAGTACTATGCCACATGATATCACCAGGAACCCATGTTCACTGTGTTTTTCCCAGTACCATCATTGGGGAAAACGCAGAGAACATTAGTCCCTGAATATAACATAGCGTATTTTCAGACGTTCCAAGATCACGCTCAACCATGGTCAATTCCCATATGGGGAGCGTGATCTTGGCACGTCTGGTCAGTGTTACGCCAGATGTTCACCCCCGTGAATCACGGGTGGAATCACATTTACCATCCTCCTCGCCAGAGGAGGGCCGGAAGTGTGGTAAATCTGATTCCACCCCGTGATTCACGGGGGTGACCACCCGGTGTAACACTGACCAGATGTGACGTTGACACGCTCAACCACGGGGAAATCCCCATGGTTGAGCATGTCATCGTCACGTCTGGCCACGGACCACGGCCCGGAATCAGCGGCAGTGCTCACCGCCGATTCCGGGCCGTGGTCAATTTCCTGGGGTGGGCGGGCGGGCGCAGCGGACGGATTGGCCACAGCACCCGCCCATCTCCGGGAGGGAGAGCTGCTGGGGGAGAGTAGGGGGGCGGAGCTGTGCGGCCGCGCGTTGCGCCGTGTGGCCGCGCGTTGCGCCGTGTGGCCCTGCCCCCTCCCCAGATTCCCCGCCGGGATCGGCCACCACGTCTGTTAGCTTGTGATGTGGTGGCCCTGGCGGGGAATCACAGGGTTGTTTCCGTGACGGGGCCAATCAGCCCCGTCACGTCTGAAAATACCCATAGTGCCATTTGTTGGATATGCATTTTTACGTATGCACAAAAGGATGCATTTGAAATGGTCCATGGAGATCCATGGAGCTCAGCTGAAAAATCTGCACTGGACCTTTGGAAATTAATTTGCAAACTAAAAAAGAGCTGATCTGCTTCAGCTCTACCTGGAGTTTTGTGTTCAGTTTTGGGGACCAGAGAATTCAGAGAAGAGAAATCAGGATGCTAAAGGAGATAGAATGTAGGGATGTGAGAACTGGAATTGAATTAATACAGTTCATTAGATTTTCATCATAATTAGATTAATATGATTCACTTGATTTTCCTGATCCACCCAATTTTCATTGGATCGGATTAATTCAGGGGTGCACTCACGCCATTTCCCCCTCTCTGGTATTGAACTTTGCTAGGCTCTTCTTTGGCCCATTCATAATTCTAGGATTGTGGCTTAGAATGATGAATGGCCAATTGAACTGAATAGGTTTGGTTTTTCATTGACTTCAATAGGAAATTTTTCCATTGACGTTGATGGGAAAAAATATGATCCGATTCCAATTCAAATACGATTATACTAAATACGATATCGATTTTGATCTGATTCAGATTTCCCATCCCTAATAGAATGCAAGTCATATGAGGAAAGGCCAAAGAAACTGAGAATGTTTAGGATGGAGAAAACAAAAATGGAGGGGGGGGGGGGAGGGAGGAAGAGGCATGATAGCAGTTTTAATGTGTCTAAAAGATCACCACAAAAAAGATGGGGAGCAGCTGTTTTTCACTGCTACAGAAGGTAGAACAAGAGGGAATGAGCTTAAATTGTTACGGGGAAAAGTTAGGAAAAGCTTCCTCATTGTAAGAACAGTAGGGCAATGGAACAGATTGCTTAGGCAGATTGTGGATTCTCCTTCATTGGATGTTTTCAAAAAGCAACTTGATGGGCATCATTTATGATGCTGTAGGTACAAGGTATCCTGTCCTGGAGCAGGGTGTTGGATTAGATGGCTTTGAGTTGGATCACTTCAGCTGCTGAAATTGACCTCAGCACCAGAGTGCCTAAAATCAGAGATTTCTTCTCATAGACTGACTTAGCATCTCTGTACTGAATTTGAGTCCTGTATTTCCTGCCCACATTCTTAGTGTAAATATTTTACAAGCGCCTCTGTGATGAATCAAATATTTAGTTAAGCAACAAGCCATCCCATATTAACAGAAAACCTTGATTGAAAAGGCCAAAAAAAATCTATCAAGAAGCAAATAGACTAGAAACCTCCAAATGCTTAGATGCTTAATTAATAATTATAAATGCACACCATTTAAAAATGTTTATACTCTCTTTTTTTGGAGACCATAAATTATAGTCTTAATAATATCTAGGTGTATGATGACTGACAAAAGGCTATTTATCATGGCCTGGGCTTGAACCCATGGCCCTGGCGTTGATATGTGGGGAGGTTTCCTGAATGCCACATCATGGCCAGGCTGTGCTAAAGATATTCCTTCTATGCCTGTCCCCTTGACTCCTCCGCCTTGGACTCTGATTGGCTCAAATATTTAGTTAAGCAACGATCCCATATTAACAGAAACCCTTGATTGAAAAGGCAAAAAAAATCTATCAAGAAGCAAATAAATAGACTAGAAACCTCCAAATGCTTAGATGCTTTATTAATAATTATAAATGCACACAATTTAAAAATGTTTATACTCTCTTTTTTTGAAGATAAAAGGCACGATGGGAGCAATTGCAGGTGAGGGACATCTGTTTCTTTGGGTGATCCTGCCTGCTGGCTGTGTGTCTCTTCTGTTTGTTGGTCTACGCTGTTTCCTAGCTTTCTCCTGCTCTCTTTGCCCCCGCACAGGAAATAAGGCACAGACACAGAGAGCTTGGGTAAAACTGGCCGCAACCGTTTATTAAAACAACCAGCATAACCAAAACCTGTTGATAAACGAGAACCAATTAATAAACCAATCAAATCAATTCGTGGGAACGATGGATAGCTCTTTGCCAAATTGATTTCCAATTAATATATATAATTAAATATATATATAATTACCGCAATAGCCAATCAATAATTGAATAGTAAAGCCGAATTGATCACCCTGGGTGAGACTATAAGGAGAGTGATTGGGCATTAAGTCCAACCTTCTGATATCACCTCCGTCCCTAATGCCCCTCACTCCCCGCGTTCAGTACCATAATGTATGACCACTTGGATTGGAGATACCAGTCCAATCCCTGTTTTCCACTGGACCAAAATTGATCCAAGCCAGAAAGAACTGTCGATCAAGTGACCATGTCGGGATCGCTTAGATCCTTCCCATATGCCCCTTGACGCCAGTCCTTCATCTCTGGGATAGCAGTGGGGCGCCCATCCCCTGACTGCTTCCCGAGTCCCACCTCCTGGATGCCTATCAGCATCCACCATTACCTGATGTTTTCCATAATGCCAGACAATTCCGAATACCTGTTTAATTCACCATGGTACTGAACTCCACCACCCAGTTCAGCAGCAAAGCTTGCTTGAACACCCCCCAGCCTCACCCAAGGGTATCACTACCTAACCCAAACACTTTTGTAAACATTCCTGCAAATTCCCCAAGTACATATCCAGGCCCTTTTCAGACAGGTGAACCCCATCTGCCCGATACAACTCCGGCCTTGTCAATGAAATACCCGCATGGACCAGCCAAATGCCCCCTATCTGTGTAATACACTTCTTAATCTCTCTATTGACCCTCTTTCTAGATCTATCCACCGCTCTCGGACTCATGGCTCAAGGCCACTTTATCCTCTGCAGCATTTCCGTAAAAACCAAACAAACCCCAGGGAATAACTCCCTTAGTCTAAACCAATCCTGCCGAACCATGATAGATAAATCTAACCCAGACCCTCTAGTCAAATCATTCTCCCCAAGATGAATAACTATTATTCCTGGGGACTGACCTACTCCCCAACCGTGGAACAATGGCATCAGTTGTGGCCAAAGCATGCCCCGCTTACCCTTCCAGACTACCATTGCCCGGGAGGATAAACCCAACTGTGAACCCCAACTAGAATTCTTCGCCCTCTTTTCAGCCCAACTAATAAAACTATGACCAATAATCCAAATTATCTTCTTTCCTGTTGGCCACAGCAACCCTGTAAAGAATAAAAACCAATTATCAACATTGTGACTCAGCCCTCCATCATCACTCTATCGCAGGAAGTGGGCGAATGTATGATCTAAATGCCCCAGAGCGCCATCTCCCCACTGACTTAATATCGGTAACCAGCAAACCCACCGCTGCTGCGGTAGATGCCGCTCTGCTTCGGAAGGAGTGCGAACTAAATCTCCCGGATATGCCTAATGCATCCACACAACGCCCCATAACTGCCGTAAACTGGAACCAGGTGAGGGGCTACCCAGATTGGTGGAGAAACAACGGCCCTGGTCCCCCCGGTCTTTCCTTCAAAAACTCAACCATGCATGCGACCGGACAGATTAATGGTTCACTGGACCTAAAAAGCACCACTTTAGCTCCCTTCCCCACTTGGTCAGTTTTTGACTTCCTGATGCACAATTCAATCCTGTTAATTCCCACAAACACATCCCCTACCTGCAATGCCCGCCCCGAGCAGTCAGCCCGCGAGCTAACAACTAACTCACTTATTCTAAGTGCTGCAAAAAAGGCAATGACAAAGGCAGTTTGAAAAAGTCGAGCCTCGCTCGGATCAGTACAAATCCCTGGAAGTTTGGCGACCAAATCAGCCAACATTTTTGGTGACACAGGCTTCCTGGCATCACCCCTACATGTCCCTTGTCGCCTCCAGGCTTCCAGCATGGCTCTCAAAATAGGCGACCCTGATAACTCAGAAGGGCCGACCATTTTGGAGAAAAACGATAAAGCGGACCATTTTGCCGCAATTGTGCCTGGCGCCAAACCTTTCCTGCGCAGTTCCATCCCAAATTGCACCACCTGTGGCAACGGGATTGGAAATAACACCAACCAGCCCTTTCCTGCAGCAAAGGCGCTGAACTCCTTCAAGGCTCTATCATACAGCCGCCAAGTAGCCGGGGAAACCGAGCCCTTCACTGTCTCTATCAGCTCTAGAATCCAAGGCTCCAAAGCTCTGGGGGAACCAAGTCTTGCTTCTCCCTGGCCATTGGAGCGAGCTTCCGAAAACGGGGAATCTGGAAACGAGAGAGGGCATCAGCAATCTCGTTGTTAACACCCGGGACATGTTTGGCAGAAAAAACTACATTCTGCTTCAAACACCATAGAACAAAAACTCTTACCAACCGCATTACCCTTTCCGATTTTGATGACAATGAATTAATCACGTGAACAACAGCCAAGTTGTCACACCAAAATAATACCCTCTTATTCCTGAATCTGTCAACCCATAAGTGAGCTGCAACCACTATAGGGAACAACTCGAGGAACGTCAAGTCTCTCAGTATGCCCAAGTCATGCCAATGAGCAGGCCACTGCTCTGAGCACCAGCTCCCTTGAAAATAGATTCCAAGCCCCGCCGCACCAGCAGCATCAGAGTGCACCTGCAACTCCGCTTCCAACAAATAAACGTCTCTCCACATGCTGACACCATTGTGATGCTGCAGAAACTCCAGCCATACTCCCAAATCCTCTCTCATCTCCCTTGTGACCCTGATGTGATGATGCGGCTTAGTGATCCTAGCTGTTTTGGCATACAAGCGAGACAGAAATGCGCGCCCCGGCGCTATAACCCTACACGCAAAGTTCAATTTACCCAGCAATGACTGAAGCACCCTCAAAGTCACTTTGCTGCTCCCCATGCATGAGCCAATTTCATTCCTAATTACCTCTAACTTATCTAACGGCAAACGAGAACACTGACCCACTGAATCCAATTCGATACCTAAGTAGGTCAGACATGACGTGGGGCCCTCCGTCTTCTCCTCAGCCAAAGGGACCCCAATCAACTCTGCAACTTCCCTAAAAGCAGACAACAACCTGCTGCATTCCCTCAATCCCGCTCTCCTGATGAAGATATAATCATCGAGATAATGGGACATATAGCGGGACCCTGTCCGCCGCCTAACAATCCATTCCAGGGCAGAGCTGAATTTCTCAAAGGCAGCACATGAGATAGAGCATCCCATAGGCATTGCCTTATCAAAATAAAAACGGCCCCTAAATGAAAACCCCAATAGGTCAAAATCCCTGGGGTGCACTGGCAAGAGGCGAAAAGCAGACTTAATGTCACTCTTTGCCATAAGGGCACCCCTGCCGCAATCCCTCACAAGCTCGACCGCCGCATCAAGAGACGCGTAGTGAACCGAGGTCAGCTCGGGAGGGATTGCATCGTTCACTGAAACCCCCCTGGGGTAAGACAGATGATGTATCAATCTGTATTCCCCAGGGGCCTTTTTTGGTACGATCCCCAATGGTGACAATCTCAAATTCTCCATAGGCAAAGATTCAAAGGGGCCAGCCACCCGGCCTTCCTTTAACTCCTTCTGTATCTTTTGTTCCACCACTGCTTCCATGCCTATTACCAACTTCAGATTCCTAGCCACCATACGCTCCCTCTTCCCATCGAATGGAATTTGAAAACCAAACCGAAAACCATTAACAATGTAACTTGCTGTACCCGGATCGGGATAATCGCTTAACAATCTCTCGAGCACCCACCATTTAACTGATGTTGGTGCTCTTAACCGCAGAGGACTGGGCCGGCCCGCCGCCTCTGCCTGCCCCAGGTTGGAATCCACGCTTGGCTCTCTGCCCCGCCCCCCGCCTACGCTGACAGTTGACGGAAGGGTGAGCCCCCCCACATTGGAGGCAGACATGCTTAAACCTGCAAAAGGAACGAAAACACTTGCTTTCGTTGAAATCCCAGCAGGCCAAAGATTGCCCTCCCTTTTTATTCTGTTCTCCACGAAAATTATCTACCGGTTGAGCATCACCCTTGATTATGATATGCCCACTATCTGCACGCACCACCTCCTTTCCTTGAATACATTCCATCCAGAGGTCGTGGTCCTTCACCTCCCACTGCACCCCGGGGGTAATGGCTGCATGCTGGCGAAATGCATCGTCGTACCTGAGCCAACCGAAGCCATCCTTCGTTAGATATGCTCGCCTTACAATATCGAAATATTTCCACAGGGCTACTGCCCTTTCTGGAAAGGCCTGCATTATTACTCCTGCATATATAATGAAGGCTGACTCCCAGTTAGCCCAATTCCTATCTATCTTTCTCCTCTTTGCCCTTTCATACTCCTTTGGCTGTGGCTGTACGTTGGGGTCAGGAACTGGGTCACAGAACAGGATGGCAAACAGGTCTATGTAGTCACCCCTCCATATTTTTTCCCTTGTGGACTGGAGTAGGTGTACCCCCAATGGGGCAGATGCCCTAGCATATCCACCCTGCAAAGGAGGGACCTCCTTTACCTGTAAGCCAGCAGAGGCCGCCCCACCCTGACCCCCAGAAGCCGTGGCGACAGCCAAAGGGACCGGAACATTTGCCCCACCTACCTGGCCCACCTGAACCCCAATGCTCGCTTCATTCCCGGCTGACCGATCCTGCAAAACGGTTGCTTGCGGGCGCCACACGTTATTCACCCACACTAACCTATTTGGGTCTTACTGCACCAGCAGTTGACCCGTCCCAACATTCGCTTGCACAGATGCCGTAAGGCTCTGCTGGACTGCCTGTGTTGCTGCCAGCGATCCCGGGGCTCCAACACTTGCCCCCCCACTAACTTCAACCCTGACAGGCCCTTCCCCTGTCTGAGCAGGCAGACTGCTTCCAACTACTACCTGCCCCTGGGTCGCTGAACCCGAATGGGGCACTACATACTCACCATCACCTGCAACAGGTGTAATTGAGTGCGTCGCCTGTAACACACCCGTCCCCGACGTGGATGGTGCAGTCACCCTTGGTCCTGCCCCTCCTTCCAGCAGCTGGGCAATCCTGCCAATCTGCTGCTCCATTCTGTCCACCTTCATGGCCAATGCCTCCATCGCTGGGTCCCTCTGGCTTGGCCCAGGTGTATCACTCTGCTGCAGAGAAGAGTCAGTTAAATTCCCATACACACCTCTGGTAACCTGACCCCCCATCCCCTCAGCCTCCAACAGCCCTGATGCTGTCAGGCGGGACATAACACTGTCCCATCCAGCCATTCTGGCCTCCATGGACTGCATGAAGGCCTGCCCGGGGTCCCCCTACAGCCATGCTGGAGGGGGGGGCTGCACCTGAGCCCCCCCCAGCACCAGGGCAGCTGGAGCTCCAGCAAGAGTTTCGACAGAATCTCCTCCCTGCACAACTCCTCCTCGAGGAAGGTCAAGTCCCCCGCCCCTGTTGGTCCCTGCACCCCCTTGGAGGGCCCCATCCAATTGCCTCCCCCCCCCTCCCCCAGAGGCCTCGAGGGAGAAGAGGGGGCATGGGGGGCAGCCTCCACCTGTGACCCCCCTGTCCCGTCAGCAGCCTGGCCTGCCTTCCTCTTTCTTCCCCCTGTCGCGCCAGTCCCTTGGCCTTTCTTACACCGCCCCATAATGTCCTACTGCACCAATGTCAATAGGCAAGGGGTTGTATTTGCCCTAGCACCTAAGGCCCAAGCTCCAAACAAGGAGCACAGACCAGGCCCACAACCCTCAATCCGGCAGGGCCCACAATCCCAAAGTGCACCTAGACAATTTAAGAGGGCCAGGAGCACAAACCAGGCCCCCAAACCGTCAGAGCCCACACTCCCACAGTGACATAGACAATTTTAAGAGGGGATTCAACACCCCCCTTTTCACAGGGGAGGGAAACTATCCCCCTAGGAGCCTCCTCACCGGAGGAAGGGAAGTTACCACTGGGAAGGGGGCGGGGGGTATTCCCCCAACCGTTAATCCCTGCTCAAACAATGAGGCCCTGATGCCACTCCTTCTCCCCCCCATGCAATCGCAAAAACCCGATCAAAACTACAGCCTTTTATTCAGCCGCTCATCCCTCTGCTCCTTGCAGCGCCGCCGCTCTCCGACCCCATCCCACCAAGCAAGAGAGAGGCCCAGAACACGTCCTCTTCAGTTGCTTGCCAGCAGCCGAATGAAGGCTGTTCAGCCCAGCAACACCACGTGGACAGCCAGTGTCCAATTAGAAGGGCGCATTCTCGTGCCAGAATCCCCTTTGCAAGCTGCAGCCTCCTGGTGGGGCAGCTTGCATGCTCATTTTTCCCGCCCTGGCCAGGTCCTATCCTGCCCAGCAACAGCCCGTGCCTGATTCCCCTGATGGGGCGGGCACAAATTAACCCCTGCAGCGCACAAGGCGCTTAGCAGGGGCTTTTCTCTGACACTGTTCTCTTCACCACCCTATAGTAGTTCAGGTATCTTTCCCCTTGCGTTTGGATCCCTCTCTTGTGTATCTTCCCTTTAGCCTCCTGTTCCTTCCTCTAGTCTCTTGGAATCCTTCTTCTTGCAGTTTTCTACCTGCTCTGGCTTTCTCTCTTGTATGCTCTTTGTTATTCCTGACTTCCCAGTAGTAGTAGTCTTGCTTTCTATCTAGGTGTGTGTGCTGAGGGAGTTAGCTCCTGGGGTGTGTCTCCCTCCCTCCTTCTTGCTCCCTCCTGTACTCCTCTAGCCTTTCCCCTTAGTTAGTTTCCTTGCTCTGTGGATCTTCTTATGGTGTGCTGAAATAGCTTAGATTAATGTTTTCCTTGTCCCTTACAGTATTTGCCTTCTCTGGTAGATCAGCTGTTTCCCTTTAGTCTTAGGCCGCTTTTAGACGAGCGGGTCGCCATTGCATGGCATTTCAAAATCCCGTGGTCTGCAAACAATGCGCGACCACCTTCTATGTGCGTGATCCCGGACTTCCGTCTCATCTAATCCTGCCTGGTGATATTTTGAAATATTGCGCGAGCGGGTCATGTGATGATGTGGCGACCCGCTCGTCGATGGTTATCGGCTTGACACATCAGGGAGGATACACCTTGGACCTTGTGTTTTGCACCGGCCTTGAGGCAGGTGTTCTGTTAGTGGGGGAGATATCAGCTGTGCCCTTGTCATGGATGAACCATTACCTCCTGCAGACCTCGCTCCTAGCGCACGTCTGCCCCCGGAAGGGTGTTGAGCTGATTTGGATGGTTCACCCCCTGAGGATGATGGAACCAGAACGGTTCCGGAATGCTCTGGGGAAAATACCCTCTGACCTTGACGACCGTCTCATCAATGACTTTGTTGTGCTGTGGAACACCTTGCTGATGGAGGCTATTGATCAGACGGCTCCTAGACATCCGCTCCCCAGGCGGCAGCTCCACAGACCTCCTTGGTTTTCCCCTGACATTGGTGGGGTTTGTGCAGTAAGGGACACTTTTTACCAACTCCATCTGGTGAGGAGACTGCAGCCTTTTCTTTCTGATTCAGATCTGATCACTGTAATCCATGCTTTCATCACCTCAAGGCTAGATTACTGCAATGCGCTCTACATGGGACTGCCCTTGATGACTGTTTGGAAGCTACAGCTAGTACAGAAAGAGGCGGCACACCTTCTTTTGGGGATGAGTCGTTGGGCGCACATTAAACCGGTGCTTAGAAGTCTGCACTGGCTCCCCGTGGCTTTCTGGGCACAATTCAAGGTGTTGATTTTCACCTTTAAAGCCCTAAATGTTCTGGGCCCCACATATCTAAAAGATCACTTGTCCTTCCATGTCTCATCATGGCCCCTGCTATTGGCCAGGAGTGCCACCCTGTAGGTACCATCTGTTAGCCTTCTTCATACAACGGTTTGCAGGGGGGCGTTCTCGGTTGCTGCCCCAGTGCTTTGGAGCTCCCTTCCTCTGAAGGTTCATTTGAGCCCACGTGTGAGTGTCTTCCAGAGGTGGTGCAAGAGGGTTTTTTTTTAACTTGAAAAGGCATTTGGCAGGTAGGGACAGAGATTTGGGATGGGCTTGGTGGGTGGTTTTGTGGTAGAGTTGTGAGATGGGGAGGTGGTTTTTTGGGTGTGTTTTGTGGGGTTTTTAAATATTTGTATGAATTGTATGCCACCCTGAGCCTTGGGGGAAGGGTGGCATATAAATTTAAATAAATAAATAATGTTGAATTCAACCAGGGGAATACGGTCCCTTGGATATGGCTTTCCACATCGAAAGTCCCAGTAGATATGGCTTTCCACATCAAAAGGCCCAGTGAGTCCTGCCTGGAGTCTGTCTATCTTATCAGCAAAGAGCATAGCAAACTTTTCACAGCATTCTATTGAAGAAACTGTCGATGGGTTGAGGCAGTTTGTATTCACCAGGCTGTGCACAACCCAACTCCAGTGTTTTTCCTGCAGCATTTGTACCCAAAGACAAGTACATCCCTTCTGGATGTACCCACACAAACTCTTTGTATAGGTGAAGGCTGGTCTCCAGCCAGTTCCTCAACTGTCTGTTCTACAATCTCCACTCCAGCCTCTTTAAATCCACCAGATTGCTATTATACCACAGCAATCTAGGAACAGTTGAGAGGATTAGGGTCTGATGGGGAGGCAGGGAATCAAGGACCCCCTCTAATAGCTGAAAATAACTGTTGGTGAGTCTGTTGACAGTGCACCCTGATTGGAAAGGGCAAGCAGATGAACTCCAGTACTCTTAATGAAACTACTTAAATCCACTGGATTCAATGGTCTCCATGGCCGTAAAACAATAGATCAACTTCTGTACTGTTGGTTGGGTGAAGTGCACTGAAATGCACAAGATAATGGTCCAACCACCCAACAGGGGTGGCCTGAACATCTGAAACCTGAAAACCCAGCTCGAAGACGAGGTCAATCAATTGGCCAGCCCTGTGAGTGCTCTAATGGATGCTAGAGATGTCATTGCATCCAGGAACTCAAAGTCCTTCCCCCTTGAAGCCACTCCCACCGTGCATGTTGAAGTCCCCTAAGACAAGCATACTGCAACACCCCACCAGCAATACCAACACCAGCTCCAGGAACTCAGCCCCAAATCCCCCCCCCCAATATTTCCAGAGGATCTATATACCAAAGGGCCATACATTTTGACCCTGCCCCCAGTGGCACAGGCACTTGAATGTATTTGCTTCCAAGATGGGCCAGAATATTCCATAGCCTTGGAGTGAGGTGCAGACAGGTTAAAAAAAAATAAAGCCACCCCCTTCCCCACCTCTTAATTCTGCATGAACCTGGTGGATCACCCTTGTGGGGCCAGCCATGCCAAATATGGGCGAGTGGCAGCATCATCCAATCACGTCTCAGTGATAGATGTCAAGTCTGGGTGACACTTCATGATAGACTCACACAGTGTGTCAGCCTTATTTATCACAGACCTGGCATTAGGCATTCAGATTCTCATGCAGGAGTACTCTAGACTACCCATTTATCCTTGGTCATTCAGGATATTCACAGTGGGCTCCACAATGATCTGCTGAAGGCATCTAGGATGATGTTCCTTCCACCATTGCTGAGGCTCTCCTCTCACCCTGATCATCACCCTAGTGGATATCTTAAAACTAGGGGTGGGAATTTTGGTTTTGGTTTTTTTAACCGAAACAGTCCGAAAATGGCTGCTGTTTTGGTTTAAAACTGAAGGGTTTGAAAACTGGGCCGTTAAGGTTCCCGATTTTCAGTTCTGTATCCTTCCCATTGAAGTCAATGGTAAATCTTCCCATTTTGACTTCAAATGGGGTCCAGCCTCCCCCACCTCCAGGGCTTGTCTTTATCCTTACCTCCACCCCCAGGGGCCCTGCCAGCTGGCATGTACTTACTGGTCTGGGCCTTGGAGGACATGAGTGAGGAACCGCCATGTCTGCTGCCCTGCTGGCTGGCTGGGTCATGTTCACACCCTGGTGGCCACGTCGCAGGTGCCATGGTCATTAATCCATGGCTGTGGAAGGCTTGCCAGCAGGCCTTTCCCGCAGAGTGAGCTGCCAGAGCTCCCTGCAGCCTTTTGTGCATGGTGCATGTGCAGCCCTTTCCCCAAAATGGCACCGGTGGTGTTGGTGCCATCTTGGAAAAGGACAGCTGTTCTGCGCATGCATGAAACAATACTGCCAACACCATTTTGGAAAAGGGCTGCATATGCACCAAATGACCCTGGCAACCATTTTGTGCATATGCACTGCAGGAGCAGGGAGCTTCAGAAGCGCACCCTGGGAAGAAGGCCTGCCAGCTGATGTGGATCCCTACCCCCTGAGGCCAGTAGTGGGCCCCAGGGAATGGGGGAAGTTGGATCCCCTGTCCCAGGGGATAGGGGTGGGAGTTAGGGACAGGTTTTTTTTCTGTCCTGGACCCTTTGGTTGGTTTGCTTTCGGTTTGGTTGCCCATGAAGTCAATGGAAAGTTTTCCGTTGAAGTCAGAAAAGCAGCAGATTTTTCAATAAGATGAAATTCCTTCCCAGTATAGTATGGATTTATGCCTTCACATTCAATAAGATATTGTTAGTGGTTTGTGATGGATATCTTTTAAAAAAATAAATACAAATAAACCACTCTTCCACAAACCATAGGAATTATTGGAAGGGTTTTCTATTGAATGTTGTATCTATAAACTCAGAAAATTTAAATTGTGCTTTGATGAATGGGCTGATTCCAAATATCTAATACCCAATGGGAAATCTGTTCCCATTGACTTCAGTGGGGAAAGAAACAACCGTGATCCAAAACCTGAAACTGAAAGAACCGAAAATCAGGGATCCGAAACCAAAAACCAAAACCCCAAAGCAAAAAAGACCCTGTGTCCCACCCCTACTTAAAACCTACTGGCTCATTTCCCTCACCCATTCCAGATGTCCTCCTTCCTTATGGAGTCATCTTCCAATCACACACACACCAACCACAACACAGACTGGCAGGAACAGCTCAGGCTGGGGAGACTCATCATGTCCCCCCAGGAGCCTACTTCACACAATACACACAAGAGCTGGTGGAACACTCTCTTTGCCCACAAGAGAGGGCCCTCTTATTGTCTGCTAAACAGAAAAAACAAAAAGACAAACACTTGTCACCAAAGATATCCAGAGGGGGCCTGGTCCCAGGGCCAGCCGGATTTGAGGTGCAGTATTTCATGCCCATGGGCACAAATGGCCCAGGAAAGTCTGAAACCCTTCTGTGCTGCACTTGGGCTGCTACGCTGCCTGAGGGCTGCAGCCTCCAGGCATCCTGGCTTTTGGTGTCGTTTGTACCTGGGAAGTGAAGGCGGGAATGCAGGTGGACGATAACACCCTACTGACAGAAGGCTCTGGCAGGGGAATCCTCCAGATTCCAGGGGGACAGACAGCAATAGCCTCAAGCCTTCCACCAGGCGTTGTACAACAGGGCAAGGATGCCTTTTCCACTTCAGCGCCTTACTCATTCATTTTACTTTGTAGGCTCAAGTCAGACTCATTAGGTGTTCTGTTGTGTGAATTGATTATAACAGGGTTTAGATTTACTTATTTTTTGGTGCTTTTATGATGATATTCTGTACTGGGCTACACAGTGCTCTGCAATGGCTTCAGTTCTCTGCAGTGGAGTCTTTTGGGTCATCTTTTTTAATTGGACTTTTTTGGGAAATTTTTTTGGGGAAGTTTGGCTCCTTAAGTCATTAAACTGTTCTCAAATTTCCAGGCAAACAGCCAGCAGGTTTTTCAATAAGATGAAATTCCTTTTCAGTATAGCAAAAATGTAATGCCTTCACGTTCAATAAGATATTGTTAGTGGTTTGTGCTGGATATTTAAAAAACAACAAAAAACAACAACCACTCTTCCACAAACCATAGGAATTATTGGAAGGGTTTTCTATTGAATTTCATATCTATAAACACAGACAATTTAAATTGTGCTTTGATGAATGGGCTAATTCCAAATATCTAATACCCAAGGGAGGTAACCTGGTTTTTAATGCTTCCACTTCTTTTTTCAGCTCAGAACATCCTATGATTAATGACTGGATATAAACAGACCACACCACCCAACAAAATATATAGTTCTTTTGCAATGACACTGTTTAAAAAATATCAGTCATGTTTATCATGCATTTCCTATATATCTCATGTATTGGTATGTCTTGCACTTCGTTATTGTGTTATGGGACATTTTGTTGTAAATGTTTGTTGTGTTTAACTATTAAGTTACAAAATTGCTGCAGTGAGAGAAATGAGTTTTATTTTATAATCTCCCATTTCCCCCCACTACATTAATTATGGTCCTGATATGTTAACCAATACCAGTGCATTTCCCCCCATACTGTAATAACAAGCTTTATTTCACATCTAGCCAAAAAAATTACACAGATTCACAGAAGGTCTCTTATTTGCAATTGGGGAATTTATTTCAGCATTTGATTAAATCCTCCTTTCCAGTGATGATGAGAGCTAGATGTTCCAATCCATTTTGTTGGCATGGGAATTGTAAATAAATTATGAATGAAAGAGAGGTCAGAAGTGCATTTTATACTGTTTAGGGGTTTAGACATCTTAAAGGTTACTCCACTCTGTCAGTCTTCAGAGAGAGACTGTGTCCCATACAAAATTATCTTCCCTGGTTCCCCAGACGTTCTTTTGCCAGTGTATATTAACTAAACCATTAATTCCTGTAGATGCTGTGCTCTCTTACGAACATACGGGCTCTGTAGCTGATGTAATCAATCCTTTTCGCTTTACTTGTTTGAATAATACCATGGGGGGAAAACAACATAGTTCTGCATGATGTGGTTCTTAATTAGGAATTCACAACTGGGAGGAGGGTATCAGCATCCCATAAAAAGGATCTGTCTATTTTAATAATATTTTTCTATGACGACTGTTGGTTTCCCTCCGTTTTTTTCTTCAACAGCTATCTGATATCTTTATCATAATTTCTGTATTAATGAATTATTATTGGGAATCAGACTCCTTTTAATCCAATATCAAATTCTAAGTCAGCGAATTTGGTTTCCCATTAAATTTCCGTTGACTTGAATGACTTCAATATTTGGTTGTAAAGGAAAATTGTGTCATGTTATGTTCAGTTAAATTCTTGCACCATTAGTCAGAACAGAAAGCAGAGCTTGAAGATTTGCAGCTAGATCTAGGGCTTGATCCAATATTTTTTCCATATATTTTCTGCTGATGCAGTGAGTCGACTGAACAATTCCTTTCCTATATAAAGTTACATACAATGGATGAAATTAGGAAGTGGGCATGTATTAATTAGAGAACATTGAGTGGAACTAGCAATGTCACTGCATGATCAGAAACCATGACAATGACATTCAGCATTTGCTAAACAAACTCTGTTCCTGCATGCCATGCAGTGTACATCCTGTTGACCATTATGAAGTTGTTGGCATATACAGAATTGGCTTTAGGGTTTTTGTTTCATTTGTTCTTTTTAAATCACAACTGCCCTTTCTGCCCTTCTGTACTATCAGTTTTGAAGTGGTTATTGCTAGATCTTCACCAGTCATCTGAAATAAAGCCTTTCTCCATAAGTTAATCAAAAAATACGGTGGTGTTTTTTTCCCCCTTTCCTTTCTTCAAATGACACCTGACAATTAAGGTATGTTTTTTATGCTCTCCAACAGGAAAATAAACTGGTCCATGATATTATTTGGGAATTTTGTTGTGAGAGAATAATAATGCAGCAGCCTCATATAAAAGCTAATGCAACTCTCATAGTCTTTGTAACAAGACTCTTCTTTAGATCCAGCTCATCTGAATGCCATGAATCTCCCTGGTTACAAAGGCCTTGGAACATGTTGTTCTAGGCTTGTAATTGAACGCTGGCACCAATTTCTAGGTGTAACTGAAGGCAATTTCTCTCTCTCTGTGCTAAGTATGGAATATTCCGTGTTACACCTCCCAGAGCTTGAAGAGAGAGACTGATTTGACAAAACAAGTTTTTTCTTCCTTGTACATGCACACACTGTTCTTAGACTGGCCTTTCATTTCACACACGTGGGATGCGTACAAACGTGTGAAACTTTCCAGAGAGACAGCAGTCCTTGTTCAAGCATTCATCATTCTGCCCTCATAGAGAAGGTATAAAAAGGGAGGAGTGGAGTATCTAGCTGCCTCAGCTCTTTCAAACCATGCTGTAGTATGGACACAGAATCCATTCTTGGCTGGTTTTATTTATTTATTTATTTATTTGAATGGTTTTACTAGCCCCCCTGCCACAGGCAGCTCGGTTTTTCACTTTAAGTTTCCTAGTCAAGTTTGGTAGTACCTAGTACAGTTTGCAAATAGTTTTCTTTTAGAGAGCTTTATTACTTTCCCACAGTTTTGCTCATTTTAGGGTATCACCCAACACTCTTTTGGTGTTTCCGCCATCCCACCAGAATGTACTTGGCATGGTGAGTTCGAAGCCTGGGATTCAAATTTGGCCTTTTTTTACATGAAACGCTTCCACGCATGGACACCCCACCCATCGTCCATGCAGGGAGCATTCCTTGTAAATGTGGGAGTACACTCCCACAAACTACGCATCCCCCCCCAGCCACGGAGCAACCGGCGACAACGCCGGTTGCTCAGTGCATGGGGATGTGGGAGAGGATGGGTGTGTACTCATGAGCACCCACCCCACTGTACTACTACTGCAACGGCACACCCATGGACTGCCCCCCGGCTACCTCCTATTTTAAAGGAGCCTTTGTTACAATCCTCTTTTTGAAAAGCCAGTAGATTTTTGCCATTTACCATCATTCTCATCGTAACCAAGCCAAGTACGTGCACCCGAGACCGCGCATCTTTCATGAATGTTAGACCCCTTGTCTCTCCCTCTGTTCCCCTTCCTATGTCTCTCCCCCAGCTCCTGTCTCTCAGATTGTAAGCCCTAGGGGCAGGGACTGTGTCTATTTTATTACTTTGTAAAGTGCCAGGTACACTGCTGG
>QEPC01002394.1:1989607-2037175 GCA_003113815.1 Sphenodon punctatus | reverse complement strand
TGAATAACTTGGTGTCGTCTGCAAATTTGATCACTTCACTCTTAACACCCTTTTCCAAATCATTAATGAATACATTAAACAGCACCGGTCCCAATACAGATCCCTGAGGCACACCACTTTTTACATCTCTCTATTGTGAAAACTGACCAATTAGTCCTACCCTTTGCTTTCTATCTTTTAACCTGTTTCTAATCCATAGTAAGACACTACCTCCTATCCCATGACATTTTAATTTTCTCAAGAATCTCTCATGAGGGACCTTATCAAATGCTTTCTGGAAATCCAGGTACGCTATATCTACTGGGTCTCCTTGTCCACATGCTTATTTACACCCTCAAAAAATTCCAACAGGTTAGTGAGGCATGACTTACCTTTACAAAATCCGTGTTGACTCTTCCCCATTATGCCATATTTGTCAACATGCCTTGTAATTCTTTCCTTAATGATGGTTTCCACCATTTTGCCCAGCACAGACATCAAGCTTACTTGTCTGTAGTTTCTAGGATCACCTCTGGATCCCTTTTTAAATATCGGGGTTACATTTGCCACCCTCCAGTCCTTAGTGACAGTTTACAAATTACTAACAATAGGTCTGCGATTTCATATTTTAGTTCTTTCAGAACTCTAGGGTGAATGCCATCTGGCCCAGGTGACTTGTTAGTATTCAGTTTGTCAATTTGCCCTAGAACATCCTCCAACATCACATTGATTTGTAACAGCTCTTCCAATTCCTGACTCACAAAGCAAGACTCCAGCATGGGTACCTCCCCAAAATCCTCCGCAGTGGAGACGCGTTCAGCTTCTCTGCAATGTCCTTATCCTCCCTGAGCGCTCCTTTTACTCCCTTGTCATCTAATGGTCCAACTGACTCCTTAGCAGGCTTCTTGCTTTTGATGTATTTGAAAAAGTTTTTGTTGCTTGTTTTTGCCTCTTTAGCAAGCCCCACTTCAAAATCTCTCTTGGCCTGCCTTATTTACATTTACGTTGCCAGTGTTTATGCTCTTTTGCATTATTTTCATTGAGACTAGCCTTCAATTTCTTAAAGGATGCCTTTTTTGATCTCATAGCCTCCTTCACTTCCCCATTTAGTCACAGTGGAAGACCTTTGATTTTCCTGCTTCCTTTTTTAACTAGCGGGATGCATTTAATCTAGGCTTCCAGAAGGGTGCTTTTAAACAGCCTCCATGCCTCTTGCAAACTTTTAGCCCTTCCAACTGGGCTTTTTAGTTTCTTTTTAACTAGTTTCCTCATTTTGTCATAGTCTCCCTTTTTAAAGTTAAATGGTACTGCTGTACTTTTGTTTGTCTTTCTCCCTCCAGAAATTATGTCAAATGTGATCATATTATGATCTCTATTGCCTAGTGGCTCCACCACAGTTACTCCTTGCATCAGGTCCTGCGTGCCACTCAGGACTAGATCTAGAATAGCTCCTCCTCTTGTTGGTTCCAGAACCAGCTGTTCTAGGAAGCAGTCATTTACGGCATCCAGAAATTTGACCTCCACGTCCTGCCCCGAGGAACCAGTCACCCAATCAATATTAGGGTAACTGAAGTCACCTATTATTATTATGTTGCTGACTTTAGTAGTCTGTCTAATCTCTTTTAACATTACTTTATCAGTCTCTCCATCCTGTTCAGGGGGACGATAGTATAGCCCTACTGCGATACTCTTCCCTTTTATACCTGGAATTTCTATCCATAAAGATTCTAGAGAATAGTTTGCATCCTTTAAAATTTTAATTGTACTTGACTAAATGTTGTATTTTACATGTAGTAGGGGTGGGACATCAGGGCAAATACCAGGTACCGGTTTTACCGGTTCCTGGATTTTAAAAAAAACGGCTTACCGGATTAATACCGGTTTATCGGTACAGGATCTTTTACATTGATTTCAATGGGGAACTGTCCCCATTGAAATCAATGGAAAAAAACAAAAACCTCCCCACTCCCAGAGTCCAGGCTGCGCGGGTGGAAGGGGAGACACCCCCCCCCCCACCCTGCTCAGCCTGGATTTAAAGTTAAACAACAACAAAAATTTCTCCTAAGTCCCTAGTGCGGGCTCCAGGCTGCCACCGCCTGCCAGCGAGTGTGACCCAGAGCCAGCCAGCCAGCACCAGCAGCAGGTAAGTGTACCGGTACTGTACTGATCCCTGGGGTGGGGGGTGGTTTAACACCCCCCACCCCAGGGATCACCCTACCTCCCCACCTTAAGGTCCAGGCGGCGGCGACAGCGGTCCGGGGGCTTCAGCGCTGGCTGTGGGGCTGCCGACTTCAGCACACTACTAGGCCTTCCGGGGAAACCCGGAAGTTCACCGGAAGGCCTAGTAGCGTACTGAAGCCGGCAGCCCCACAGCCAGCGCTGAAGCCTCCGGACTGCCACCGCCGCCCCCCGGAGCTCAAGGTAGGCAATGGCGATCCCTGGGTGGGGAGGTAGGNTACCCAGTTCCTGATAAATCTGAAACCTTCCTCCTTGCACCACTGTCTCATCCACACATGGAGATGTTGGAGCTCCGCCTGCCTTTGGGGTCCTGTGCTTGGAACAGGCAGTACTTCCGAGAATGCTACACTGGAGGTTTTGGACTTGAGTCTACTACCTAGAAGCCTAAATTTGGTCTCCAGAATCTCTGTCCTATATCTACATATGTCATTGGTACCAACATGGACCACGACAACAGGTTCCTCCCCAGCACTCTCTAGGATTCTATCTGTGTGTCGTGTGAGGTCCGCTACCTTCGCACCAGGCAGGCAAGTTACTATGCGGTTCTCACAGCCACCAGAAACCCAGCTATCTACGTTCCTAATAATTGAATCCCCAACTACCACAGCTGTCCTATTCCCACACTTCTGGGCACACACCCCATGAGAAATATCCTCGGTGCGAGAGAATAACACATCACAGGCAGGTCCTAGTTACGGTATTGCTTCCTGCTATTTCACGTTTCCGCTCTCCTCCCTGGAGACCTCGCCCCTCCAAAGCAGCACAGGGGCTGCTAGAGTGGAGGAGGGACCATTCTACTATGTCCCTCTATATACCTTTCTGTCTGCCTCAGCTCCTCCTGCTCGGCCACTCTAGCCACCAGAGATCGTACATAATAATTAGGGGTGGGACTACCGGATCATCCGGTATCCGATACTGCCGGTATTTTGGTGTACCGGCAGTATTGGATTAACCTGGTAATCCGACCCGTTTACCGGATTCCCCCCGTACCGGATTTTGTACATTGTGGCCATTCAAATGAATGGCCGCAATGTAAAAAAAACACACAAAACCCCCCCCAAAACACTTTCCCTCCCCAAGTCCAGGCTGCGCGGGTGGAAGGGGGGACACCCCCCACCCACCCTGCCCAGCCTGGATTTAAACAACAACAAAAATTTCCCCTAAGTCCCTCCTGCGGGCTCCGGGCCGCCACCGGTGACCCAGAGCCAGCACCAGCACGCAGTAGCCAGCCAGTAAGTAAGTACCGGTACTGTACTGATCCCTGGGGTGGGGGGTAGTTTAACACACACACCCCACCCCAGGGATCACCCTACCTCCCCACCCAGGGATCGCCTACCTTGAGCTCCGGGCGGTGGCAGCGGCGGTCCGGAGGCTTCAGCGCTGGCTGTGACTGCTGGCTTCAGCACGCTACTAGGCCTTCCAGGGAACTTCCACCCGCACAGTCTGGGAGGGGGAGGCGGGAAGTTTTTGTTTTTTTCCATTGATTTCAATGGGGACAGTTCCCCATTGAAATCAGTGTAAAAGATCCGGTACCGGTAAACCAGTATTAATCCGGACAGCCATTTTTAAAAAATCCGGGAACCAGTAAAACCGGTACCCGGTATTTGCCCTGATGTCCCACCCCTAGTACATATTCTCTGAAAGCTAGGAGCTCTTTGCACCGCGTGCACACATATGACCTCCTTGTTTTAGTGTCTCTCAGCAGAGAATAGTGTCCCTTGTTTTTGACATTTTGATCTGGCAACCCTACTCCCAGCCCTAGACCTAAAGCCAGGGGTTGGGAACTTCAAGCCCGAGGGCCAAATGTTGCCCCTTTCTAGTTCCTGCATCAGTTCCTTTCTCCAAGCACTGAAAGACTGATTTGGGGCAAGGAATGAGGGTGAGCACAGATAGAGGATGCATCCATTACACAGATACATTATATGAATGAATGTTTATTGAGTCAGCATTTATGCTATCTCAATTGCATAACAAATATATACATAATTAAATAAAGAAACAAAAAAAAACCAAGCAAGGTAAAAATATAAGGCAGTAAGATATCAGTTGTCAATGTTAAAAAGATAAATCCCAAAAAGGAAGAAGAAAAGAGCTTCTAAACAGGTACCCGAGTATGGATATTCCATCAAGAAGGAAGTTCCAGCAATAAATGTCTCCTTTCTCTAGCAACCAATAATAAAAAGAAAGCCAAAAGCTTAATATGTATAGAGTCAGTTAGCATAAATAAAACTTCAATTTTCTTAGCATCCTCCAGATTTGGGTCCAGAAATAGTGAATCAATCCATGTGGAGCGGGGGGGGAGGCGCGCGTAAAGTGGGCAGTCGAGAACCACGTGAGACAAAGTCTCAACAAAGTCCAAGCAGTGGTTGCATATCCTGCTACCGCTGGGGATGCCCTCATGACGCCCTCTCACTTCGGATGTCTGAAAAAGATTAAAACAAAATATGGTGAACATATGTCTATCTAGGGTCTTGTAATTATTTATTATTAATTATTATTATTATTATAAACATTTATATAGCGCCAGCTATGTGCCTGGCGCTGTACAGAACATAGAAATAGACGCGGTCCCTGCTTGTGGCTTACAATCTAAAAGACAAGGAGGGGGAGACAGGGAGAGGGGACAGTGGGAGAGACAGGGGAGAAGACAAACAAACATTCAGGCGGATGCGAAGACTCAAGTGCGTGTGCTTGGCTTGGTTACAATCAGGTTGGTAGCAGCAGTCTGCAGAGGAGGGCAGACAGTAAATATATGGGGAACGACTAGTAGGCATTGGGAAAGGCGACGAGGAAAAAGTGGGTCTTGAGGGATTTGAAGGAGCGGAGGGAGGGGGCAAGGCAGATGTGGGTAGGGAGGGAGTTCCAGGCATGGGGGGCAGCGAGGGAGAAGGGTCGAAGGCGGTTAGGTGAGCAGGAGGAACGAGGGAGAGTGAGGGAGGGGACAGAGGAAGAGCGGAGAGCGCGTGCAGGAGTGCATAGGGAGATTAGGTCTGAGAGGTAAGGGGGAACTTGGTTGTGGAGTGATCTAAGTATGGCTCAAATGTAACAGAAATTTTTAGCTGGGAATAAAAAGTTATCAATTTATAAGTAGTCAGCGTTTTTAAATCCATCTGGTGGGCCCAGTCTGTTATTCTCATCTTGATTTCTCGTTTCAAGAGCTGAGAGTCAGGGAGATCATCAGCTGTAGAGACAAGACTGGATTCGAAGGCTAATTTTTTAACATGACAAATCCATGCAAATTGGGGAACCCCAATATGATCCTTCTGCTCTAGGTAGCAACCTGTTAAGAGGGAGGAAGAACTATCCGTAGCAAGCTTCTTCCAGAAAAACAAATATCTAATTGCAACTTTCAGCTCTCAGCATAGGGAGAGGGGTTGCTCTAGGGGCTTTCAACAGAGCCCCAAGAAAATGATTTTGTGGGAGCTCTAGGGAAGTTTTATAGCCAGGAGCAGTAATTTCTGCTCCGTAGATTAAATTTGAGATTACTTTCAGCTCCAAGATTCTTAGCAGCAGACTTACTGAAGTTGGAATGGTGTAGAATTATTTTAATAAGACTTCCACAATTTGATCTTCCCTCTTTACATGTGCTTCATTATTGGTCTTCCAGATCTTAGTAGAAGAAAACTACACACCCAAGCAGGTATAATTAGTAGTATTGGTCAAGATAGCATTACCAATTTTCTATATATAATTAGTCCTAGGGCATCCATAGGACATTACCTTTGTCTTTTTAGAGTTAATAGAGAAAGCATTGGCTAAGCAGTAGGAATACAAGACATCCAGGGAAAGCTGGAGGCCCTGCCTAGACTGCGAGAGAAGGACAATGTCGTCTGCGTATAGCAGAATCGACACTGGCCTCTCTCTTATGTGGGGTGGGGTATTATTCACAGAAGCAACAAGAGGGACTAGATCATCTATGTAGAGGTTAAAAAGTATCGGTGCAAAGAGACATCCATGCCTCACTCCTTGACTTAAAGGGAAAAGCCTTGTGCACCCCCCTTTTTTTATCTATCCGCACAACTGCCGCCGTATTCTCATGGAGTTTAGCAATCAATTCCAACAATTCAGCAGGAATACCCCTTCCCTACTGTCAGTTTAGACCATAAAAGATCTCTACTAACAGTGTCAAAAGCCTTAGCAAAGTCAATAAAGGCGAGGTAGTTTACCTCACCTTATGTTGACGTACTTATCTACAAGATGGTTCAGAATGAAGCAATTATGAAGCGTAGATTCGTTTTTGCAAAATCCCACCTGTTCCTCTCTGAGATTAGAATCAAGCGCCACCCAGTGTTCGAGAGCTACAAGCAACACTCTAGCATAGAGCTTGCCCATAATAGGAAGCAAATTAAGCGGACTATAACAGGCTGGATCTTTAGGGTCCCCCTGCTTGAAGATTGGGACAATAACCACCCTAGCCCACTCCTGAGGGACAAGCTTAGAGCGGTTGATTAAGGTAAAAAATCTTGCAAGCAGAGGGGCCCACCAAGATACAAAATTCTTAAATAGTTCTGGAGGAAAGTCATCAGCTCCAGGAGCTTTACCTGGATGCAATTTCTCAATTGCTAAGAGAACTTCCTGCTCTGAAACTATAGGATCAAAAGAATAATACGGGGAGATACCTTGCACTTGAGTGGAATCTTCCGCAAAAGTAGGAATTGATAAACCTTTCTTTTGAAACATCTGAGTGTAATAGTTCACCCAAGATTCTTACGGAACAGATGTCTTAACAGGAGTATTCCTGGGGTTACACCATCTTTTAACAAGGGCCCATAACTTAGATGAATTATTAAGATTCACAGCCACCTGTAACTCCGCCCACGCATTCAGTGCTTTTGATCTCCTTTTCTCCCTAAGGAGTCTGAAGTAGGCCCTTTGAGTAACCACAAAAGTTACCCAGTCAGCTTCAAGGTGTAATCTACACCACTTCCTTCTGGCTCTAATCAGATTCTTTTTTGCCTGCCTGCACTCCTCATCAAACCATGGCTTTGACTTATGACCCCTATGATATCTCTGACAGGGCACTGGCTTATCGACTGAGTCGCGGACCTGGTTTAATAGTTTCGTCAGATTATCCTGAAAAGTAGTAAAATCTTCACAGGTCAGCATCCTGTGTCTGAGCTCGAGGCATGCTGGCTCAGAAAACAAGGCCGCTATTTTAATGTTAATTTCAGGCGACCACCTAACTAAGGGGACTCTCTGAGCAGGATCTAAGACACCCCTCACAATAACAGTTGGACCCGCCGGTACCATTTCAAGAGAAAGAGGGAAGTGACTCCCCTCAGGCCTCTTGATAACCTGAAGGTCATTAACTAGAGGGAAGTGAGCCCACGGTATACATACATAGTCTATTATACTGGTGCCCAGAATAGTATCAAAGGTAAAGTCAGCCTGGGGGTCGGGCCATTAACTATAACAAACCCATGGGCTGACAGAAGTTTTGCCAGCCTTTTCCCATGGGGGTTTACTACGACATCCTGAGATCTCCTAATGGGTAGTGCAGAAATTGAACAAAGAGCGGGGTCCAAGGCATCATCATCTAAATTAGCCACTCTAGCATTAAAATCCTCCACTAATAGTGGAGGGCTGTTGATAAATCTATCTGGAAGAGAGCCCAAGAGATCAGCCAGTTGCTCCCACAGGACCGGGTCATAATAATGAGACGATTCTGTGGGGACATAGATATTAATTAAGATAAAGTTGCCTCGAAGGTGAGACCTAATCTCCATCACACAACAGTTTTGCAAGGGAACATGTATCAGGGAGATAACAAAATCCATCCTTGTGGAGACAAGGATAATAACCCCTCCCGAAAAGTGCCCCCTTTTTTGCTTGGAGGCCCCAGGGGCCTATACGTTATATAGACTTTCCTTTTCCTAAGCACCCACCTTAATCACCCCCGTTCCAACTTCTACGTGGCTTTGGAGCTCATACTAATTTTTAAAGTGGCTGCTGGGAGGGAACACTGACGCAACACTGTCCTGTGGCTCAGCCTTTGGATCTTTTCTGGCCTCACCAAGGCATGTTCCTTGACCACTCAGGCTAGCCCTCTTTTCCATTTCCTGGTGGTCATGCTGAGGCAGAAGTCTGGCTCAGTCTTTTACGCCTGGTCCTCCTACACATTCATCAGGGAGCTCTCAGACTATGTTATTTGTGGATACCTAGTCATTGCACAGGACAAGCGCTCACCCTGTGCCCATTCCCAGAGGGGGCTGTACCCTACAGCAGCTTTCGGTAGTTCACCTTTGCTCATGAATTTGCAAGGCAGGAGTGGGGAACTTTCCTCCTCTCTCAGGCCACTTTGAAAATGAGTACAGGCTCTGCAGACAGGGTAAGAGTTGCAGGCGTGTGGGGGTGGAGTGTTTAAAGTGCATGCAACTGAGTTGTAAGAGATTAGGGAGACCTGCTATAGGTCGAAATATCCTCAGAATCAAATGAGTGATTTCTATAGCAGAAGCCTGCTGTAGGTTGCTAATCCTGATAAGTTCATGTATTGCTGCTGTCTTCCGAGCATGAGCTAACTCTTCCATTTTGTTGTAAAATCATACACTCAAGTGATCCATGCAGCTCTCAAGATAGAAAGTTTTGTGGAGAGTTCAACTTAGTTTAGCAGCTAAGTATCCTGGGATATTATTTCCAGTTTCCATTTACCTACTGAAATTGAACACAATTTTAACTCTCACATCCACCTCTTCCCACAACTTCTAAAGAGGGGGTGAAAGTAGGGAGGACCAGGAATTTCAGATGGAACCTGTGCTTCTTCCAAGTCCAAAGACAGATCATCTTCTGGGAACAGCAGCTCAGGAAGTGAGGTGTAGCCAGGAAGAACAGAGAATCCTTTGCTACTGCAGTCTGATTTTGGCTGACTTGCCCCTTTCATTGTCTCTGTGCTAATGGCCTGTAGTTCAACTTAACCTCCCATTAGCCTGCAGCAGTCAGCCTGGCACCCCACCTAAAGCACAGAATATATGACGACATCTCCACCCTGCAGCAGTCTCTGCTCTGTCACCTAATGGCAGCCCTACCAGGATATGATTAGAATTTCGCTAATTGTGTTCAGGACTAAATTCATGTTCACTTGGATGGAGTCTTTGTCTCTTGGCCTCTCCACAAAACCAAGGAGAAAATTATCTGAGCTGGCAGGTGCTTGTTCTTCCTTTCCTACTGAACAGAGTCACAGAATTTATAACCACGTTCTAAGAGTTTGTGAAGATTTGTGTGTGCAAACATTTTGTTAAAAACCAAGCCTGGTTACTTACCAGCATTTTTGTGAACATTGATAAATCAGTAAAACATCATAAAAGTTAATGAGGCTTCTTATATACATTTGGGAACATGTAAAGCCCATGGATACCTGTTTGAAGTAACAGTAATTTAAAATTTTTATAGTGAATTTTATTTATTTATTTTATTTCAATTTGTATCCCAACTTTTCCATTAGGCTCAGGGGTGGCTCACAGTTCAATTTATTGACCTTAACAATTAACATTAAACTAATGAACTCAGCTAGTAATCCTCACAACAACCCTGTTGGGTAGGTTAGGCTGAGAGACCTGTGACAGGCCCCAGGTCACCCAGTGAGTTCATGGCTAAGGCAAGTCCTGGACCGGCCCCCCCCCTATCGCCCCGTCCCAGTACTGCGCTCTTAACCACCACACCACAGTTGTTTTGTGGTGAAAAGGGATATGTGATAAAAATGCTTTACATTGGATAGGAATAAAATTTGGAGCCAGTTCTTTGCTTGAAAAATACACAGAGCCTCTCGGGTGCAAAGCTGTAGTTTCCACAGCTGGAAAAAACAACAGTTGTGGTGCCATTGGGCTACGACCTAGATTGTGGGCAAGCTAGCTGAAGACGGCCATTTCTACTGCCTCGTAGCCTCTTTTAATGCTATCAAAACTCCTTTACGGATGCAGTCTGAATAGTAGTCTTCCAATGGAAATGTCAGAAATTGGCAAGTGAGATGACGTTGACCCAGACAGGTTCATCATCTTCTCTGGTCCTCCTTTATTGGTCAGTTAGAGCTCATGGCAACACATCTTAAAGAGGGTTGGGAGCCGGGCTTGCCTTAGGCCACATCTCTCAACATTCCAAGCGCGTAAAGAGAAATGGAAACAGCCACTGCAGTGCACCAACATGCTCTCTCATGTGGTGATCAATCCCAAACTGCTCCCCAGTGCACAAGCTTTCTCCCTTAAAATGAAAATGCATATTAAAATAATCAATATTGGATTATTAGAAATACCAATTGGAAATAAGGGAGATGTTTGAATGACAGTGGGTAGTAAAAATGCAAAATGAATTATACCTCGTCTAAAATCAACTACTTATTGGGTGCAGTAGGGCCCCTGAGGATGGTAGCAGAGAAGACTGGAGAGGTAGAAGATTCTGCTACTCCTGATCATTCCACCCCTCTCCTCCAAAAGTACATGCACTGTTAATTTTGGTTGAAATATACTCTTACATTGAGCTGGCACATCAGTCCTGTACATATGCTTAAATAGCACTATCCACTAAAACATCATGGAACACTTTGCAAACATGAATTACTGTCACTTCACAGTAGCTCTGTGACTGCATTTATATGTTATGTATTTGATTTATTCTGCTGTAGAGGTACAATGACTTGTGTCATCTCTGATGTAGCTAGAAACAAAATTGTTTGCCACACTTTTAAACCCATGCCAAAATCATGCAACCTTGACTTTTCCATAAAAATGAGAAGTAGTTGAAATTGGTATGCTATAATGGAGACTGGTAGGTAATTTAGTGTGTTTGGATTAGCAGTCTCTGCTAATTGTAGAAGTCTTTAATAAGTGATAAGAGGTAGCAAAATTTCAGTAGATACAACAGACTATGTTCATGTAAACATTCTGAGATGTTCAGAGATAAAGAAGAAAATTGAGTTCATTTTCATAACCCTAGATACTTTTAAGATAGATGTGTACTGGTATCATAATATTTATATACCCGTATTTGCACTTTTACTAACCTTATTATTGAGAATAGGATAGTATCAACTGCTGCAATCCCAGCAGCAAACAAGCTGAGAGCACAGCCTGAGCCAAGGGCTGCCCCAGGTGGGCCATAGCAGGCCATCACATCTATTTTTGGCCCCATCCTCACTGGGAATTGAGGGCTGCCATGGCTACCCATAATTGGCCACCATGGCTGCCTGTCATGGCACGGGGCTTGGCGTGGTCTGGTGGTGGGGCCGCCTGGCTGTGTGTTTGTTCTTTTCTCCTGCTGGGAGTGGGGTGGGGGAGGGCTTGTTGGCTGGCCCAGTCAGGCACACATTTGTTCCTGTCTCTTATACACATCTAGATGTGTATAAGAGACAGCGTCTGTTTTTACCCTAAGTCCCTGGGCATGCTCTCCAAGGACTGGGGTGGCTGTGAGCGGCTAAGTCTGTGAGTATGCTCAGGTGAAACCAACACCGCTTCAGAGACTAAATCCACAAAGCTGCTCAGTAAGAATGGGCTTGTCTAAGTATGCGTAAGGCCTGTAAAAGCCCAGACAGTTCAGTTGGGTGTGTGTGGCTCTTGTGAGAGCTCTCCCGCAAAGAGCACCCAGGACAGAAGGAGTGACCCTGGGAAGTGACTCAACTATTATAAGGAACTACGCTGCAGGAACAGTCTGGACCCAGGCAGGATCTGTCCTGTATATATTATTTACGCAAGTAAGCTTTATTGATCTGGATTACAAGCCTTGTCAAAAGAGCAACATAAAATGTATACAGTATGGCATTTGATTAAAACGTTTTTACAGCATTTTAAGCACACACAAAACAATCTGCAACATTCTTAAACTGAGCTCTTCATTTCATTGCTGGGACTGCAAAGGAAGCCACAGCTGCAGTTATGGAGTCTCTTTTATCTGCAAGCAAAAATGCTAACAACCAAGAATTAGGATCATCATAATTTAAATTCATGGGCCTGAGCAAATTTGTCCACGGTTGAGCATAGAGAGAGCAATACAATAAATAATGGGCCAAAATCCTCCACCTTGCCCCCCCCCGTACACATAATCACTCAGCATATTTGACTTTCCCCTATACTGTCCCTGCAGAACCTCAGTAGGCATCAATTGTAAACTAAGGGCTGTGAAGGCCTTCCTTCGCACCGGGTGGAATAGAAGAGACAATCTGGACCCCTCTGGACTCGGAATCCAATAGTGAAACCATGGAGAGATTCTTGAACCACAAACTTGAGCCCTCAGTAGTTGGCGCTCAATATCATTAACTCTTTCCTAAGTAATCTCTCAGCCTCTTTGGCTGGGAAGAATAATAAAAAGTCAGGGGAAACCTTAATCATTTTAATTTCTCTTCTACCACTGCCCACCATAAATTTCTACTACGTGGTACAAACTTCATCTTTTTGCAGTGAGGCAGAGCTTCGGCAAAGACTGTACCGGGGAATGAGAAACCCTTAGCCAGAAAACAAGCAGAGCAAGAGTAATTCGCGAGTCAACTGTTTTTATGTGTTTACAACCTCAGTACTGATGGCAAAATCGACATGGGTACCCCCAAAAGAGATCATAAATATTTATTCTGTATGGATTCCAATGAATCAACTAAAGTAGAGACAATTCCCCAAATCTGGACACTGTCGCAAATTTGTGAAATTAATTTTGCCCCAAATATTCTCAAGCCAAGTTTAGCTAAACATCCACCCTTCATCCTAAAGAATTTTATAAGGGATACCATGGAAGATGCTTGATTCGCTCCACTCCCTTGGACTCTGGGACTCTGTCCTTGACTGGTTCTCCTCCTACCTCTCTGACCGCTCCTTCAATGTATCTCTTCCTAACTCCTCCCCCTCCTCCTCCCTACCCCTCTCGGTCAGGGTTCCCCAAGGCTCCGTCCTTGACCCTCTCCTGTTCTCTATCTACACCCAATCCCTAGGCAAATTCATTGTCTCCCATGGCTTCCAATACCACCTATATGCTGACAACACTCAACTCTATCTCCCCGCTCCTTCCCTCTCCCCCTCTGTTCAAGCTCCTCTCACCAACTGTCTCTTCGATATCTCTGCCTGGATGTCTCACGCCAACTCAAACTGAACATGGCGAAAACTGAACTCCTGATCTTCCCTCCCAGTCCTTCCTCTCCCTCTTCCTTGTCAATTGCCATTGATGGCGTCTCCATCCTCCCTGTCCCCCAAGCTTGCAGCTTAGGCTTCGTCTTCGACTCGCACCTCACCTTCAAACCCTACATTGACTCCATTGCCAAATCCTGCCGCTTCTCCCTCTTCAGCATTGCCAAGATCCGCTCTTTTCTGTCTGTCTCCTCTGCCAAAACTCTCATCCACACCCTAGTCATCTCACGCCTTGACTGTTGTAACCTCCTCCTCACTGGCCTTCCCCACTCCCACCTTTCTTCCCTTATCTCTGTTCAAAACTCTGCTGCCAGGATCATCCACCTAGCCCGTTGCTCTGACCACGTAAAACCTCTCCTGTTTCCACTGGCTCCCTCTTCCCGAGCGTATTCTGCACAAGCTCCTCGTTTTCACCTACAAAGCCCTTCACAAGCTCGCTCCCCCCTACCTCTCTGCCCTGATCTCCCACCGAACCCCTACTCGAGCACTCCGTTCCTCCTCCATCCCCACCCTCACCCTCCCATGCCTCCCCTGCTCTGCCAACCGCCTTCGTCCCTTCTCCCTGCCCTCGTCCGCCTTGCCCCCACCCTCCACGCCTTCAAGTCCCTCATCAAAACCCACCTCTTCCACGTCACACTTCCGAACTCCTGCTAAGCATCCCCACCCAGGATTATCCCCCACCTGTTATCTGCAAACTCCCAATTTACTGTAACCAAGCCAAGAACGTGTACCTGAGCTCTCGCATCCTCATGAATGTCACATCCCTTGTCTCTCCCTCTCTTTTCCCCTTCCCTGTCTCCCCTTCCCCTATCTTTAGATTGTAAGCTCTCGAGCAGGGACCATGTCTATCTTGTTCTTTGTAAGCGCCAGGTACATCGCTGGTGCTATATAAATGCTTATAATAATAATAATAATAATAATAATAATAATAATAATAATAATAACAACTTCATTGACCATTTTCAAATGAGTAGACCATAATGCTTTAAAGGAAAGTATGACACCTAAATACTTTAATGAACCTGTTACAACTCGTGCCTGTTAAGATATCAACTTTCTCATACAAATCTAGGGGAGAAAAACATAACTAGTTTTCTCAAGATTTATAACTAACTCCTCCAATCGGCATTCCTCGCAAAAATCCCTCAACAGGCAATTAAGTCCCAGTCTAGATGTCAACAATAGAACTGTATCATCTGCATTAGTGCTGTACTGAATAGTGCTTCTGGATACTTGGCCTGAATTCCGATGTTCTGAGTAATTGGCTCGGATACTTGGCGGTACTTTGGTGCTGGTTCTGAAGTTTTGGACTTCAGAATTGGAATTCTGGACCCCCAGAAAGTTTGGGAACTTCAGAACACTTTGGAGCACTTCAGAGCTATTCTCACAGCTTGGCAAAGTTCTTGAACTCACAGCCAAAGCACTACCCAGAAAAGCAGGCTAGCAAGAATGGGACAATCGCTCTAGAAGGCAACCGCAGAAAGTCACAAACCAAAGTGCACCTGACTTCAGAAATAAAAAACAACAGTAGTGTACCTAAACCGTGGTCCACCATCAGTAATGAGTGCACCAACTTTAATCATTATGCCAACCAAGCAGTGCACAAAAATGCAAGGAAACTCACTCAAGAAGAATACAACAACCCTGCAAAACAGTCTGCAACTGCATTGAGAAATAAATCCCCCCAAAAGTCAGCAAGCCCAGGCAGCCACAAAATTAATAAACCAGACATTCACACCCCTCCTCACCTGGGGTACCCTCTTCCTTGGCATGGCATTGTGACAATGGTAACTTGAACAGACCAGTCAAAGGGAAGTGGAGCCAGGCAGAGAGATCCCAGTCTGACTCTGGCCAAGCAGCTGGCAGAACAGTAGAAATTACACTTTACAATGAATTAGGCTCTGTTGTGTGCCATCCCACAGCCTAGACAACACAGACAACCCTGAAAAACAGTTGCAACTGCATGGAGAAATAAATCCCACCAAAAGCCAGGAAGCACAGGCCCCAGGAGCAGTCACAAAATTAGGAAACCAGAAATTCACCCCACCCCAGACTCAGGGGCACCCTCTTGGCATGGCATTGGTACTGTGGTTCTGGTAACTTGAACAGAGCAAGCAAACTTGGAAAATGGAGCCAGACAGAGATTCCTCTGGCCTCATGGTGCCAAGTGCCAACCAAGCATCAGGCAGCAATGTGGCACCCAATTTTATTTTTATTTAAAAAAAACTTCATGGCATGTAAGAGCAAATGTAACCCCTATCCCTCAGCATTGGCCCTATGGACAGGCCAAGACAGGACCCCCTCTCCCCCTTGCCTGCTGATTACTTAAGAGATCCAGCAGCACTGTAGCATGCAGCCAAATTTAGCATAGAAAATGGACAAAATGGCTGCAGACACTTTTATTTTGCGCTGCCAGCCAGTTCAAAAGCTGGGCATCTGACTTGGCCAGCCAATCAAAACTGGCTATCTAGGTTACCACCACTCAACTGTCCCCTCCCATACCACCCTCCTACCAAATATGGCACTAAATTTCATTTCCAAAAGAAGTTCCACTACCAGCCCCCAACACGCACATCGGCCTGTGAAATTTTTCCGAAGTGTTCCAAAGAATGGCCTTGGTCCTCGGAACTTTGGACTTCAGGCTTTCTGAACCAAATGCCGTAATCTTCTGCGATTTCCAAAGTTTTCAGAAGACAGAGTTATAACCCTAATCTACATACATCAGTATCGGAAATCTGCGATTAGGGGACATATAGCTTTCGTTATTGTGATGTTTAATTATTAGATTGTTGACATATAAATTGAATAGCATTGGAGCCAGTAGGCATCCTTGTCTGACCCTGTGGGTAGTAGAGATGGAATCAGGAAGAGTACCCCTGGAATTAATGTTGACTTGGAGAACTTTGTTGGACTAGAGCATCTTAATAAGTAACAGCAGCCTCTTGTCAATCTGTAATTTATCTAGTTTTCCCCAAAGCCTTTCATGGTAGATTAAATCAAATGCCGCTGTGAAATCCACAAAGGCAGCATACAGTTTCTGCTTTTTAGATTTATATTTCTCAGCTTAATGAGAAAGGACAAAACAATGCCCTATTGTGCTTTTCGATGTACAAAAACCTGCTTGCTCCTCTGCCAATATTCCATGGGCTTCTATCCATTGTAGTAAATGGTGCAGCAACAGTTTAGAATAGATTTTAGATATGAATCAAAGAAGGCTGATCGGTTGATAATTTTTGAGGGGGTCAGATCTATCTCTGATTTATCTCTGAGTTTTGGTGGGACAGTAGTCTTATAAACTGGGACCACTTCTCCTGTTTACCAGCTACCTAGAACCATTCCAGAATTGTTAATTAAGGTAAATAAGTTGGCCAAAGCCAGATAACACCATTCTGGAAGTAACTTAAAGACCTCCCCTGGTATAGAATCGATCCCAAGGGCCTTTCTGTTTTTCAAATGGTTAATCACAGCATGGACTTCTTCATGAGATACTTGTCCCCATGTAGATAGGTCATCTGGCCCAGCCAGTGCTTGAGCACTACCGAGAGGCTCAAAGGCATTAAAAAACTCAGAAAAATGTCACACCCAGGCAGACTGCGATAGTTTAGGCTCAAGATATAGTTGTCCAGCTGATTGAGAATTGTTAACAATTTGCCAAAAGCCACGAGAGTCATTAGCCTCCAGCATATCCTGCAAGGAATTCCATAAATCCCTACAATATTTCTTCTTCTTCCTAATAATAATTTCTTATACTGTCTGCATTGGCCATCATTCTAGACATCTGCATTGATTTTCACATTAATCCCTAGTTGGCGGACCACCTTCCTAAGGTTCCGTTTGGCTAACAAACAATCTCTGTCCCACCAGCTCTTCATTATATGCTCCTTAACTGCCTTGGCATTCCTTATCGTCAATAACTGGCGTAATCGCAAAAGTGAATCTAAGATCTCGAGCACCCCTAGCCACATTGTCTGCTTGTACTAAATTAGTGGCAAAATCAGATGCAAAAAAGAGGTTATAGTATCCCCAGATGTTGCTGTCTATCGGACGCTATTAGATCCACTGGCCTCAGTTTCACCCCAGGGTGCCAGCTCAGTTGTTACCTTCTTGCTAAAAGATATTTGTAGGTTCAACTTAACAGGAAAATGTATCACTGTCAGTCTGAGTACCAACAATGACGGACACTACATGATTAATTAAGAAAGGAGATGTTAATCCAAAATCTATAATGCTACCTCCTTGAGAGTTAACGTATGTGAAATTTCTCTGTAGATAGCTCTGGGAATTTCCATTCAATATCTTAAAGGAGTGGTCTAATACAAATTTGTAAAGCATCCATCCAGCTTTATTTTCTGGTCTCTAGAGGACCTTGCTGAATTCTGATAAAAGATCCTCCTCATCCATATCAGCCAAATTCAGCACCTTTAAGATTGCTGCCTTATTAGGACCTATTCTGGCATTAAAAAAGTGTAATCAGTGAGGAGCTGATCTAACTGTGAGGTCATAAAGACCTCTAAAACCTACCAGTGATCCAGGGAGGCATTAATAGCTCCTCTTGGAGGAAAATAAATAAACATTAATTAGTTGGAAAATTTCAGAGGATAAGGGGGCCCTACATTGAAGTGTCAAGATGTTCCTAGTATTATTCGGGAGAAGTCTACAAACATAATCTAATTTCAAAGAGACAAACGTCACTAAACCCCCAGTAGGTCTCCCTTTACCCTGCGATGGCTGGGTGGGAATACACCATCCTTGAAAGTCATCAAGCTCTACCTTGGGAAGTAGACCAAGCGGTTGACCAAGTTTTCTGTAGACAAACAATATCAAAGAATTGGAGAAAACTAAGAATTGCTTAGCTATGTGCTTAGCATTCCACCCTGCTACATTCCACGAGATAATTTTTAATGCAGAGTCTAGTCATTGATCCTCCTTATCAAAAGATTCAATGAATGATAAGGGGACAGTAAAAATTGCCTTATTGAAAAACATTGCCAGCACTGTTACCCCCTATATCCAACATATTATTCTGAAAAGAAGAGTCCTTAGGTTCAACATGGATCTCACCACTTTTATGCTGACCTGAGTCGACCAAAGGGGGGATCAAAGAGCCCAGTTCCTTGGGATCCAGATAGCGCATGGCCATCAATCAGCCCAGATCATGGACACCAACCTTCTGCAAATGTGAAGATGGTGGCTGATTCTGTACAGGAAGAAATACAATATTGAAGGCTGAACTGATGTTCTGAAGTTTAGTCAGTAATAAGGCCATTCTATTTATAACAGCACTCTGAGCCACAGGGAAAGGGCCTCAAAAGAGGCTTCCTTCTCTAGAGACCATTCCTTGAAAAAACTAAAAGAAAAGGATTCCCCCTGACTGGCTAGTGCTACAATTTATTACAGCCTGAATTCCTTCCTGGTTGGTCTGGCACACTTGATGCTTGACCTCTATTGGGAGCGATACATGCATAGGAAGGGAGAGAGAAATATTCTCTAAGTTCTCTGCAATGAGGACTTAGAGCATACATGATATCTCTCCCTCCACCCACTTAACTTACTCATGAGACACTCGGAGTCAGAGAGATCGCTCAAAACCTCAACCCCCTTAGCTATAGATTGTTCTACATCCTCTGGTCCCCTAGTTTGTCATTCTTTAAGATGGAAACCATCTTTTCCCCACGAATCCCCCCTATATGGGTATAAAGTTAGTAGGGGTGAAATCATCCTTAAAATATCTATCTGGATATCCAGATTCTTTAAAAAAAAAATTAAAATGTTTCCTTAAAGGTGACTGAAGCCCTGGCATTTATATAGTTATAGAACATATAATCAATTCTCTGAATTTCTGTAATACTAAGTCACCCCAGAGAAACTTCCCAACCAACTCCCAAAAATGCTGCTTTCGATCAGACTGTGACAATAATCCCTTTGATTTTAGGGAAATTAACAAAAGCAAGCTGACATCCAATCAAATGCAGCTTCCAAATATCTGTAAAATTAGGTGTCAAATCACCCTTAGTTAAATTAGGAGTTACAAGGGATGTGTGTGTGTCAACTTTTCCTTTTGCGTAACCCCCTTATTTTCAAGAAAAGATAATGGGTTATGTGCCTCAAGGGGTATTTTCAGACTGTACGAGATCACAGTCAACCACCCTGTGGTGGTTGTGACCGCGTAACGTCTGATGGGGGGGAACGGATGTTCCCCCTCAGATGTTCACCACGGTCAATCGCGGTGGAGAATCACATTCACCACGCGATTGGCTGAACCGGCGGGGCCGGCGGTGATCGCGTGGTGAAGGCGATTCCCCGCCACGATGAACTGAGCCGTCACGTCTGGATGGCGGCCACGGACCGGGAATCCCTGCAGGGATTCCGGCCCGTGGTCAATTCGGGCGGGCGCTGCGGCCACATTGACCGCGGTGCCCGCCCATCTCGGGCGGCAGGGGAGCGTGGGGGGCAGGGCTGTGCGGCTGCACGCTGCACCGTGCGGCCCTGCCTCCTCCCCAATTCCCCGCCGGGAGCCCCCGGCACGTCTGTTACGCCGTGACGCGGTGTCCGCGGCGGGGGATCAACAGATTGGTTCTGTGATGGGGTCAGTTGGCCCCGTCACGTCTGAAAACACCCAAGGTTTCCATACTCATCTCTAGATGGAGCGGGGGAGACTACTATGTCTGATTTCACGTTCCTCCCCCCCCCGATCCACCCTACTTCTTGCATCTCCCCCTTTTTTGGGTGGTCTTTGCTTAGTTCTGGTCCCTGTTTCCTCAAGCAATTTAAATAAGCTTTTAAAGTTCAGTTTCCTTATTCCAGCTTTGCTGTTTCTCAGACCCCCTTGCTTTGTTTTGGGGCTCTTGAATTTTCTTTTTCCCTTTCTCACTTTCCCTCCACTTTGACACACTTTTGATGTCCTTTCTTTCCTTTACCTATTTGAACGTTCTCCATCTCCCTTCCCTTATTCTCTATATCAGGGTAGTGGGTACCAAAGTTATTATTTGGGTTATCAGTTCTTTAAAAACTGTAAGTGATCTCCGAATCAACTCAAGGTCACTAAATAACAAAATTATTAGGTCACCAATCAATTTACATAAGCCACCCAACAGTTCCCACAGAACAAAAGAGTCCAGAACATAAGTCTGCTACTCTAATTTAAAAACCATCGAATCAGACTCTGACTTGCTCCTTCTGTCATCCTGTATCAGCATGGTATTGGAGCTAGGTTGCCTCAGATTTGCAATTCCTCCCTTGGTTTCCAGGGTGTAAGATGGAATAAGTAAGTTGTGCTCTAGCTTCTCGCAAGTTTAGCGTTTTATGGTTAAAAACTTAGTAATTTTAGGTTGTTTAAAATCTCGCCCACCACAGGCTTTGTCTTGAGATATGGGCAAATCCAGCAAAGCTGCAGAGCAGCTACAGGGGGCGAGCCCTCCTGGCTCCTAGCCCAAGCGGTGGTACGACGGCAGGCTTAGACAAACATGAAAAGGGCAGGTCACTTCATCTGCTTCTGTCCGCTAATGATCCGCCAACAGGCCGTACCCTTTGGCGGCACCCTTCGGCTGCTGCCCAAAGGCTGGTGCCTTCAGGGAAGCTAGCCCAATGTGAAAGGGAGGTACTTGGGGAAGGGGCAAGATGGAAGCCCAGGTGAGCAGAGGCCAGCAATCCCAGGCAACAGCAACACAGGCCCCAGCCCCCTATATTGTTCCTTGTTTTGTTATTGTTCCTTGTTTTGACTCCTTGTAAACTGTTTTTTGATTGGTGTATTTCAAGGGCTAGTCCTTGTTTTCTGCATTCTGATGCCAGAAACTGTTGTAAAATGCTGGAAACCGATGAAAATACCAGAAATTAACTGGTAGAAAATACCAAAAATTATTGAAAATTAACAAAAAGTAACAGAAAATACTGAAAGATAGTGGACAATCACAGGCGCCAATCTGAAAATAGTAGAAGCACGGATTCAATGGATAGTGAGGAAATCCCAACAAACAGTTGCAAGCACTCCCCAAAAGTAGGTATTTCCTGAGGGTACAGGAATAGTCCTTCTTGCCTCAGCGCTAGTAGCCATGCTATTTCCTTGGTAGCAATGACGTTCTTCCCAATAGAAAATCAAGATTGTTTCAATAACCTGAATAGCAAGCTGTATAAAAAGTGGTATAGGAAGGAGATGAGATTATGGAAAGTAGTTGGTAAAGATATTTTGCTATAAACATTATTAAAAAACTTGCAAGATTATAGCTGATTTTATATTGTATTAGGGGTTGAGATACGAAAGCTTGTGATGGAACTAATTAAATGTCTCATTTCCACTAATAGATATAATCAGTACTATAGCGTTAAAAAATTTCTCTCTATTAAGGATAAATGATAGTTTGATTTTAATTCTGCCAGTTTCATCTAAAAGCTAATCACAGCATGGCATTAAAAGCAAATACTTCATAGTTATAAATTGCATCATGCTTATTTTGTGACACAATTGTAAAAGGTTACATTAGCAGCGTGGCTCCCGTAATAAGTATTTACCACAACATTTATTCTCACTTTAAAAAAATAAATAAATACAGGCTTATATTTTAAATCACCGGAATTATGTGAATATTTGTAAATCATGGTGGTGCTGCTTAGGGGGCCAAAGGACACGGAGTGCCGTGCCCTTTCTGATAAGCTCCCCGCCCTCCTCTTATCTAAACATTGTGACATCATGATGGTCAGTAGGGGTCAGGCCTGCTCTTACTGCATTGAGCCAGGCTTGGGTTGAACTCTGAAGAGGAGTCTAGCTGCACCAGGATGGGTTCGGCCCCGATGCGGTTGGGTTCTGGTGCAAGAAGGCCTCTGTGCCACAGCATACATAGGCTGCAGTCCTGAATCTATTGAAGTCAATGGCAAAACCCCAGTTGATTATAATGAATGAGGATTGCACCATTAATATTGGTGAGTCCTTCTCTCTTAGGCATTATACAATGCAGCAAATCCTGCCTTTGCTTCAATGGTAGCACTACATGTACATGGATAGCAAAGAGTAGATTCTGGTCAAGTAGGCTGGGGGTGGGGGTGGGAAAGCAAAGCATAATGAGAGAATTTTTTGCATGGATGCAATACATCCTTTTACAGTTTCAATAAGTGACGGGTAGAACTTCAAATCTGCAAAACTTTGTAATGGTCAGAGATTGTTCCATAGTAGTTTACCTGGAATGCCATACCGTAGCACCATTGAAAATCAAATGGTGAAAAAGACAATCATATGTAAAGATTCAGTGATTCTTAGATTATGGCTCTGTTCCTCTTATCTATGCACCCCATCATTGTCTCATCTCTCTCCCACTTGCTCCCTCACTCCCTCCACACTACATCTTGCTGCTGCTGTTCAGAGGAAATGAACTGAGATTTCCAAAATGACACTTGATTGCCCACTTCTGGAGACTGGAACATGAATTTTGATTGGTGTCTATAGAATCAGTCAGAATGAATACTATAGAAGTGGGTGGAGCTGCCATTATTTTGGATATTCCCCCTTAGTGTAGAGCTTAGATTGGGACTTTGTGTTCTCTTTCCCCCAAACCCCCAGGATACCTTCCACATCCCCAGGATGGAGCGTGCTAGCAGTGTTTTAACATTCCACACACACACGATGGTGATGCAAGTGGTATGTGTGTTACTGGAAAACATAAAGTACACAAGAAATGGGTAACTGAGATAGAACCGGATAAAAGTGTTTGGGGAGTTTAATTTAGAATAAAGTCATTCTAACTTTCAGTATATTTGATTTGATCAATCATTATTTCCCTTTTGGCCAATCTAGATTCCTCATTTTCCCCCCCTGAATGCATTCCACTGATTTAATTTCACTGTAATAGTTGCAGGATTTGAAATCGGAAGGCTTCATTTTCAGGCATTTTAAGGGGTGGATTGTTCATATTTAGTTTGAAGCTTATTTTAAAAACCTATTTGTTTTTAAAATGGAAATTATAGCTGCACTCACTGTCTGATGAATCTAAAATTAATATGATTTGTTCTGCGATAAACTGATGTGTAGGATGTGTTCTTATGTTCTTATGATAATGGTTCTCTCATATTTGATGAGACCATTGTCTTGGGAGCAGTCGCGGCGTCAGAGCAGATCAGCTTGCTTTGCACTTCTCCCTTGACCTAACAGGGTCTAGCAGAACTGCTATTCTTAAGGGTCTCTCGGCATTTTCATTATAAATGTATATTTTATTAATCTATGCAAGGTTTATTTTAACCAGCTGCCACTATTCCTTTTGGGGATCAGCTTGGGGCACACAGTACAACGTAATATAATGAGCAAAATTCTTCGTCGTTTCATTATTGATTTTACATTTTAAACCGAATGGCAAACTAATTAGAGAATGGAAAAGTTGAAAGCTATCCTATTGAAATCTAGCTGAAATATATGATCAAAAATATGCATGTAACATAATCGCGCTGCTATATAAATGGCTATATATTTTACATGTATGTGTGTATTTTTATTTATTCATTTATTCACATTCATAACCTGCCTTTTCTGTAAGTCTCAGGGCATCTTACAACATATAAAAAACATATAAAGATTCCCATAACACCATCCCCAAGTTCCTCGACCTCTCTGCCCCTACCCATTAGTAGCTGGAGGTTGCTGAAATATTTTCAGCAAAAGTCAAAGTGATTGGTTTTGGAATTTTGTAAGTCATTTTTTATTGTGTTCTCTCTTTTTTTTTTTTTTACTTGATGGCATTTTGGATTAATATAACACCATTTCTGGGTAAATTAAGCCCATTTCTAAACAAAATTATAGAAAGAAAATTATGGACAACTGTATTTTTCTGCAGTTTTAAAAGAATGTATTTCTCAAAATTCAGATTGGATGTAGGGGTGCATACTGTGCCATGCCTTGGCTTGCCTTCTAGCTAGGCCACCTCCAGTGCACGGCAACCTCTGATGCAGCCCACCCTGGCTGCGGAATGCTGGAACACAGCCCCATGTCTCCACCATAGCTTCCATGTGTGGAGAAACTCTCCTCATCCCTGTCCTGCCTCCAACACAGTATCTGTGGAGGGGGAGCAGCCAGCATCAGGGTTGGGTGGCGAGGAGGGGCATGAGTAGCAGGTTTGGCAAGTAGATGGTGCTGATGCTGGTGTACGGTGGCCCACAGGTTCTCTAACTGGCTGTGATTGCTCGGCCCCTGTAGTCCAAGCTTGAATGCACCTGGTCTGACTGGCTGTGAGAATCTGAGAGGAATCTCTTAGGTGGAGGTGGTGTGGCAGTGTAGTCAGCTAAATAGTTAATCAGGCCCTGATTGAAATTGTGTGATTTTAGGAATATAAAGATCGCTATATTGGATGAGACTGACCCACTTCCAATAGTGACCAAATATAGAGGCTCAGCATCAGGTGCGATAGCCCTGCTGCAGGCAGACATGGTATAGTTCACTTGAATACCATGATGAAAGGTGCCATACCGAGTATCTGTTGAATTAAGCTAGGGATGTGAGATAATAGTGCTTGTACAACTTTGCTTCCAGCAGAGAACCTGTGACTGTTCTCTCCCTTACTCACTTGATTCTAATGTGCCACTTACCAGGAGATCAGCATGGCTTCCTGTTGGTACTTGTTGCTGTTTCTAGGTACTAGATGTCACTGATTGTGCTTCCATTGTAGGGGAGCAGATGGTGTGGTAGACTGCTTGGTTACATCTTACCAGGGCAACCAGATCAATGTATATATAGAAAACTGGGTGGTGGTTTTTTTGGATGACAATGGGAACTCACCCATTTATAGAGCCTGACTTTTAAGAGGTTCTTGACTATTTTGGGGTCTATGGACAATTTTGAATAATAGTGCCCGTGCAGTGTCTCTTCCAAGGGCAGACTCCACAGTTGCAACAGTTTCCACCACCCAGTTTCTGTATATCAGTGCTATAGTTACACTGTTATGATGTAGACCCAGGGTGGGGAACTTCTACCCTTGGGCAAAATCTGTCCCACAGCTGGTTTTCATTTATTAATTATTATTATTATAATAAAAGATTTCTTATCCCGCCCCCTCCTGCCAAAGGCAGCTCGGGGTGGTGTACAATATAAAAGCATAAAAAATACATACAACTTAAAACAAACAATAAAGCCATCAATCCCCCCCCCCCAAACCCTATCCCATCCTTCCCCCTACCCATCTCTCACCAAACGCCTGGCGGACAAGCCAAGTCTTACACTGACGCCTGAAGGATGGAAAACCCTGGGCCAAATGAACCTCTGCCAGGAGGGAGTTCCACAACCGAGGTGCGTCAATCGAGAACGCCCTCTGCCAAACACGGAGGACCTCCAAAAGGGTGCCCCTGGCCAACCACAACGGCTGTTCCAAAACCCAGGGAGTTGAGTCAGACCTGCAAGTAGGTGGGGCCCAGGCCACGTAGGGCTTTAAACGTCAACACCAACACCTTGCATCGGGTCTGGTAGGCAACCGGCAACCAGTGCAGAGAATGGAGCACTTGTGTTGTGTGCTCTTGGCAGCCTGTAACCATCAGGAGACAGGCCGCCACATTCTGCACCAGTTGCAGCCTCCGGACCATCACCTTGGGTAGCCCCAAGTAGAGCGCTTTACAGTAATCAAGCCTCGAGGTGATGAAGGCATGGATAATGGTGGCAAGGTTGCAGTTTGAGACATAAGGCCGTAACCATCACACCAGATGTAATTTGGCAAATGCACTCCTTGCCACAGCTGCCACCTGGACATCCAGGGAGAGCTGCAAATGGAGGCACACCGCCAGACCACCCGGAGAAAGCCAACAAAGATTATCGCCTTACTGGTTCCTGGATCTGGTCCATGGATTCAGTCCCTACCCTCAAGCACTGAAAGAGAGAGCTCAGGGAGCAGAGATTTTTTAAAAAGCAAATACTCAAGGACAGGGGTGTCAGTGGGGCAAGGGAAAAAGGGGAAGGGAGAAAAAGGGGTTTCGTTCACCCACACGCACCTGGTTCACTCCGGAAGCTCTGCTTGGACAAGGGGGGGGGGGGGTCCCAGGTGCCCATCAGGATAGGATGTGGGCCACTCAGTGTGCTTTCGCACCAAGAGACTAGGCCCCTATCATCATAGGACGCAGAGCGAATCTGGGGAAGGGGTTCCACGCACGGATTCCTTTCAGATGCCACAAGGGAGGTCCACGGGTGAGGGATAGTGGAGGAAGACAGGGGGTCAGGAACCAAGGAGGAAAGGAGCTGAGATAGAGGGCTCTCACTCCGAGGGGGAAAGGGAAACAAGGACAGAAGCCCGGGAGGGGGAAAGGAGATGTACCCCAGCCCGCAGGCCCTCACACACCGCGCTCGCTCACCAGGAAAGCAGGGGAGGTTCTCTTCCACACTACAGTTGCACAGGGGTCCACACTCTCTACTGTCACCAGGGAAGGGAAGATGGTACGGGGGACAGGAGTAACACACAGGGGAGTCACTAGGAGAACACAACAATCTCAACGCAGTCAAAGATTCCAAAGCACTTAGCTGTCAGGCAAGGGGGCCAGTCTTCACAGTCACACACTCTCTGTTCACCGGCACAGAGCTTCTCAAACTGCTGGCAGATAAAGGGCCAGCCCCGCCCTCTGCATGTGCCCGGGGGGTAATCCCGGTGGCTGACAAGGGGATGGATCCATGGGGGGGATGCATGATTGGTCCCTCTTCCTTGTCACACCCTAAGTACACTCTTTACGCACACCTGCATCCAACACCAAACTGGCCTTTGGAGTTTGTACTAATTTTCAAAGTGGCCTGTGGGAATAACCCCCCCCCCAACCCTGAGTAGACAGAGTCTACTATGCCATCTTCTCCTCTACAATAAGATCATTCAGCACCATTTTACACATAAATTCTATTGCCACAATACTCTCGAAAAGCTCTGGAATTATGTAGATTGGTTTTTTTTTGTTTCATTAATAGAGAAAGCTTTATGTGTATTCCTGGTAGATATGAGCCTGCATGAAAGACGTGCCAAGGTCCAGAAATGGGGACCCTAACTCAACAAGGTATACAACCACATCCCTGATTTTAAGTCCATGAGTAGTTCTGTTGAAGAATCCCAATGGCAGGACAGTACTATTCGTGCTTAGGGATATGCATAAGTGCCTTGTTTGAGCTGGCATCACAGGAAACATCTAGATCTGATTACTTGTTCAGGATGAAATCCAAAATACATGGGGGAGTAGTTCTGGAGTGACTAGGATAGCTGACTATAAGCAGTCATCAAACATTGAATGTCAGAAAGGCAATGCCGGTACCTGGGAAATGAGGATGCTTGTGAAGTTGACATATTTGTGCTGGTATAACCCGTTCACATAGGCAGTTGTGGGGCAAACAGCATTAATATTATTTGAAGTACCTGGTATGAGGCACCTGGTATGAGGACAAGGTGGGGGCCCTGACAAGCGAAGGGATTACTGAAGGGCACACCCACACAATACCCGCAGCTAGCGCCGTACAGTAAAACACCCCCACACACCTTACACGCACACTAACACTCGCTCAATCACTCCCACAACCAGTACATGATCCACACAGCAATAATCACAAAACTCCAAGCAACGAGGGGGCCAGAATCACCAAAAGCTGATCTCCAGCAAGGTTGTAACTGCTGTCCACAATTTTTATCTATGTGGCTCTTTTCCCCTGCGCGCATAAGCGCGCGGAGCGTCCCTGATGGCCCCGCCCCGCCGCTGTTAAGTGGCGTCTGGGGGGAACTGGGTCTCTGCATCGGGGGAACCCCTTTGGGTGTTCTCCTGTCCCCTGCAAGGCAACTGCCGGCCACAGCCCATGCTGCTGCTGTGCCACCGGCAGTGCCACCGGCAGTGTGCCCTGACAGTACCCCCCCATGCTCCCCCCCATGCGGTGGGGCCCCGGATTACAGGGAAAGCGGGCATGAAAGACACGAAGGAGACAAGGGGCATGGACAGCCGAAGCCGGCTCCCAAGAACGTTCTGAGCTGTCATACCCTTTCCAGTCAATGAGGTAGTACGGGGAACCTCGAGATAGTTTGGAGTCCAGAATACGTTGAATCTCATATTCAGGGGCGCTGTCACTGACCTCAACCAGAGCAGGAGGTACAGGATCTGGAAAAAGGGGGACATGATCGGGTTTGAGCAAGGAGACATGGAACACGGGATGACATCAGACGTGAGAAGGCAGGTCGACATGGTAGGTGACAGGGTTCACTTGCCGAACAATGGGAAAGGGTCCAATGTATTTGTCATCAAGTTTAGCAGACGGGCGAAGGGATGAGTAGTGCTGTCAATCTACACAAGGTCGCCACCAGCAAATTGGGGGGCAGCACAACGTCATCAATTTGAGAACCACTTAAACTGTTGCCTTGCAGTCTGCAACATCTTGCGGGCCCTGGCTTGGATCTGGCAGAGCTGTTGAAGCAGGGCACCGGTGGCGGGCACGTCACTGGTAGGGATTTCTGGGAAGGTAAGTCGAGGATGATATCTATAGGAGACAAAAAAAGGGGATGTCCCCAAGGATACCTTAGGCGCATTGTTAAATGTGAACTCCGCAAAGGGTAGTGGAGTGACCCAATTATCCTGTAAGTAGTCGGTGTAGCATCGTAGGTACTGTTCCAGCGCTTGGCTCGTACGTTCAGCTTGACCATTTGCCTGAGGATGATAAGCAGTTGTAGGGGCAAGGTGAACACCGACTGCAGTAAAGGTGGCCCGCCAAAAGCGGGCGATAAACGGTGAGCCTCTGTCTGAAACAATGGTTTGCGGGAGGCCGTGAAGTTTGAAGACATGCTGTAGTAGCAATTGTACAGTACGCTGGGCAGTGGGTAATCCTTTACAAGGAATGAAATGGACCAATTTGGTGAATTGGTCCACCACAACTAATATTGATGTATGTCCTTGCTTATCCGCTGCCATGGTCCTTGTGGTAGGTGGGCAAGTTGGAGGAGCCCGATTGGGGCCCTTCTAGGGGTTTTGGTGCGATTACATCTCTTACATCCTTGCACATATGCCTTTGTACCTTTACGTATGGCAGGCCACCAAAAATGCCTTTGTAAAAGCTGAAGGGTCTGGCGTTGGTCGGGATGTCCTGCTAAGGGGGCATCATGGTGGGCCCAGAGGATGGCAGGGCATGAGGCACCACAATAGTTTGATTATGGCCTTTCAGGCCTGTTGTTCCAATGGGCCCTGGCAACCTCTGGAGTACTGGGTCCTGTGCTGCTAACCTTTTAAACTGGGTAAGGGTAATTCCGGCAGCTGCAAACACCTTTGATTCCAGGAGGGGTTCTCCCTTGTGCGTGGGATCCACCGTCAAGTCATAACTTCGAGATAAGGCATCCACTATTGTGATGTTCTTGTTTTTCATTCCACCACGTGGAATGAAAAACAAGCAAAGAAGAGTGCCCATCTACCATGCCAAGCGTTTGTGATATGAGTTGTCTGCAGAAATGTCAAATTCTTATGATCAATGATAACTTGAATGGAATGAAGCGCCCTTCAAGATAATGCCGCCAGGTTTCAAAAGCTGCCTTAATGGCTAACAACTCCCTCTCCAAAATGGTATCGTTTTTCTCCATGGGTGTAAGCTGGCGGGAGAAAAAGACACAAGGTAGGGGCTTGGCGCCTTCTGCTTTGCATTTAGATAGTACAGCTCCTATGGCTGTATTAGACGCATCTGTTTCCACTATGAATGGTACAGAGAAGTCGGGGTGTTGCAGGATGGGGGCCCGCATAAAGGTTTGTTTCAAGAATGCAAAGGCGGACTGTTGATCGGTAGTCCATAAGCAGGGCTGACCCTTTTTAAGCAATTTTGTTAGGGGGGCTGTGATGTTCGCATAATTGGGGATATATTGTCTATAGTAGTCAGTGCTCCCCAGAAACAGCTGTAGGAGTTTCACGGCTTGTGGGGGAGGCCAAGCTTTGATGACATGGACCTTAACAGGATCCATTTTTATTCCTTGGGGTGACACAATAAACCCCCAAAACTGGACCACTCGCTGATGAAATGCACATTTTTCCATTTTACAATACAGGTGGTTCTGTTGTAAGTGAGTCAAAACAGTACGAACATGTTGTATATGCTCTTCTTGGTTTTGAGAATAAATAAGGATGTCCTCTAAATACGCTACTACATATACATCCAATATGTCATGGAAAATGTCATTTATCAGATGTTGAAAGGCAGCTGGTGCATTGGCCAGGCTGTACGGCATAACTAAATACTCAAATAGTCCATACCTAGTGTGGAAGGTGGTCTTCCATTCATCCCCCGCTCTAACGCGGAGAAGGTTATAGGCTCCCCTGAAGGTTCAATTTAGTGAAAAGGGAGGCCCCTTGCAATCTGTTCAATAGTTCAGGAATGAGAGGTAACTGGTATCGATTTTTAATGGTAATTGCATTCAGCCCCCTGTAATCTTTGCAGGGCCGTAACCCGCCATTCTTCTTGGGAACAAAAAATAAGGGGGCCCCCGTGGGGGACAAAGAAGGCCAAATGAACCCTTTTTTCAGATTGTCATCAAGGTACTCCTTTAGGGTATGTAGTTCAGTTTCAGATATAGCGTAAATCCTACCATATGGGGGCGTGGTGTTTGGTAACAGATCAATGAAACAGTCATAGCTCCTATGGGGAGGAAGGTCCAAAACCTCTTGGGTTTTAAATATGTTGCCAAGATCATGGTACTCCTGCGGGAGAGAGGAGGAAACAGATGGCGTGATTGTACTAGCAGCAGAAGTTGCAAAGGGGGATGACGGTCTAAACACAAGATGGGAGGAACAAAGTGGGGAACAAAATGCAATTACCTTGTGCTGCCAGTCGATATGTGGATTGTGGGTACGCAACCAGGGAATCCCCAAAACAATGGGAAAGACAGGGGTTTGTACAATGTCAAAACATAAGGTCTCCTGGTGTTTTCCAGCAGTACCCTTTAACTTAGGGGTACAGGATGTAACAGGTCCTGAGTGCAAGGGGGAGCTGTCGATGGCAAGTACGGCCTTGGGTCTTGTTTTGGTCTCTATGGAGATCCCATGTCGCTGTACAAACAGCTGGTCAATGAAGTTTCTGGAGGCGCCCAAGTCGATGAGGGAGATACCAATAACAGAGTGGGATGCTGAAAGCTCTAAGGTAATAGGGATTTGAAGATGGTCTAGGTCTTTGCTTATTGGTGTGGCCTCCATAACCATGGCCCCAGGGATGTTCTGTGATCTTACTGAGACGTTCCCTGCCCGTCCCGGTCTCTCCCATTTGCCGACATCCGTCGGTCTGGTGGTAGTTGGGGGCAGTTTCTTGCATAGTGGCCGAGGTTACCACAATAAAAGCAAAGTTGCCCCACCCTCCTTCTCACTTTTTCGTGTGCCAGCAAGGGTCCTCGAGAAGCCCCAATTTGCATGGGCTCAGGTTCCTCTACCTTTTGAGCCTCGGGGATGTAACGAGGAGGCGATCTTGCCAGGGTCAGGGTCACTCCTGCCAGCGTTCCCTCCTCTGCTCCTTTAAGCGTGCGTCAATTTGACAAGTCAGTTTGACTAGCTCTGCCCAAGTGACTGGCATGGTAGTAAAGGAGAGTTGGTCCTTTAGATAGTCGTTAAGGCCCTTGCGAAAGAGGACCTTAAGTATGTTGTCGGGCCAGTCCAATTCTACGGCTAGGTGTTGAAAATGCGTTATATATTCCAAACGGGGGTTCTTGCCCTGTCTCAAGGCCAAAATAGCACTCTCGGCATCCTTAACCCTATGGGGATAGTCAAACAGAAACTGGAACTCTGAGGAATTTTTTATAATCTTTCAACAGGGGGCTATCCTTTACGAGGAGGGGGGGGGGTAGCCCATTCAAGGGCGAGGCCTTCTAAATGGCCAATGATAAATGCCACCTTGGTGGCATCATATCGGTATGTTTGTGGCTGCAACTGGAATGCCAGCTTGCATAAGGCCACAAACCCTTGACATTTTTTCTTATCCCCATTAAACCTTGTAATGGGGGGATGCTTTGGTTCGTTTCCCCCCAGGCCGGGCCCCTCCATGGCCCCTGATAAGTCTTCATCTAAGGGAACAATTGAAATGGCTTCTACTCCCCCTACTGCTCCCTGTTCTTGTTGTTCCTTCATGTCTCGAACCTCCATGGCCAATGACTGTAAGGCCCTAGATAATTCCTCGATTTGTTTAGCTGGGTCCATTTGGACCAGAGATACTATTAGGAAGGGCTCTATAGGAATGGGAGAGGTGGACCCAGGGGGAGTATCCACATACCAACACCCCCTCAGGATCTTATATGGCCCAGTGAAGCCCACTAGGGGCGAGGCCAGATCATCATGGGGGGGGGGGGGGGAAAGACGACTACGCCCTGAGACAACCCCCGCACAATCACCACCACCATGCGTTCACCACCCACTACTCTAATACACACACAGTGGTCCAGTAAGTGGGGAGGAAGGTGCAAGCTCATGGGGGCAATAGGGATAAGAGCCAGGGAGGAGGAGGGCAAGGAAGAGAACACACGTACCTGGTATGAGGACAAGGTGGGAGCCCTGACAAGAGAAGGGATTAGTGAAGGGCACACTCACACGCGCACACAATACCCGGGGCTAGCACCATACAGTAGAACACCCCCACACACCTTACATGCACACTAAAACTCACTCAGTCACTCCCACAACCAGCACACGATCCACAGAGCAATAATCACAAAACTCCAAGCAACAAGGGAGCCAGAATCACCGCGAGCTGATCTCCAGCAAGGTTGTAACTGCTGTCCACCATTTTTATCTATGCGGCTCTTTCCCAGTGTCCCTGATGGCCCCGCCCCGCCACTGCTAAGCGACGTCTGGGGGGAACCGCCAGCCACGCCGCCTTTAGGGGGCACAGTCCGGGTCTCTGCATCGGGGGAACCCCTTCAGGTGTTCTCCCGACCCCTGCAAGGCAACCGCCGGCCACAGCCCATGCTGCCGCCAATGGCAGCGGGCCCTGACACTCAAGCCCAGCATCTGTCTCCAACAGTGGCAAATCTTGGCCGCTTGGAAGAGGTATTCATCAGGTCACAATGGGGCAATCTGTTCCCTGTTGTTCACCCCAAGCTTCTGACAGTAAGAGGTTACATTCCCCAAACCTACGTGGCTAATAGCTACTAATGGACCTATCCTCCAGCAACTTGTCCAACCCTTTCTTAAACCCAGCTATACTACAAGCCTTGACCACATCACCTGGCAACAAATTCCACAACTTAATTGTTCATTGAGTGAAAAAAATACTTTCTTCTATTTGTTTTAAATCTGCTACCTGCTAGTTTCATGGAGTGTCCCCTAGTTCTAGTACTATTTGAGAGGGTAAATATTAATAACCATTCCCTATTAACTCATTCCACACCACTCAATATTTTATAAATTTCTATCGTATCCCCTGTCAATTATCTCTTCTCCAAGCTGAAGAGCCCCAGCCTATCCAGCCTCTCATGATTTCCATACTAAAAACGGATACTGTTTTTTGTTGCCCTTTTCTGTACCTTTTCTATTTCTACTATATCTTTTTTGATATGGGGTGACCCAGAACTGCAGACAATATTCATGGTGGAGTCACACCATAGCTTGATATAGTGGCATTGTGGTATTTTCTATCCCTTTATGAATAATTCCTAACGTTCTGTTTGCTTTTTTGACAGCTGCCACAGAGTGAGCTATAGATGCCCCACTGCTATAGACTTCCCCTTTACGCATGGGATTTTTGTCCATAGAGATTTCATAGTACAGTTTCATTCCTGTAAAATTTTAATCCCTTCATATTAGATGGCGGTTGGAGCGACGGTGGTGCCGAACTCGCACTGAAGCTCACTGGTTGCAGCATAAAGCTAGTTTAAGAGCTTATGCTGTTGCGGTGCGGGCAGCAAAGAAAGAGTTCTTTGCTGCCCTCATTGCGTCTGCAAAGTCACATCCGGCAGAGCTTTTCCGGGTGGTGCAGAGGCTGATGAGTCCAGTCTCTCTCTGCCTTGAAGTGGAATTTTTCAGTACCTGCTGTGACATGTTTGCTGACTTTTTTGCAGATAAAAATCGCCCAGATTCACCGCAGTCTCGATTCTGCATTTATGACAGTGGATGTATCAGCGGTACAGGAAGCCCCGCCATGTCTGTTGTTGTGGGATCAATTTCAGTGGGTGTTGCCTGCTGACACAACGGACGTCCTTGAGACGCTTCGGACTACCTATTATGAATTAGATCTGTGCCCATCCTGGCTGGTGAAGGCAAGCCAGGAGACATTAGGGCCATTGCTGGCGGGGGTGGTCAGTGCCTCCCTTAGGGAGGACAGGGTGTCGAGCCGTCTCAAAGAGGTGGTGGTGCGGCCTCTGCTCAAGAAGCCATCCTTGGACGTTGACTCCCTGGCCAGCTATCGGCCTCTCTCTAACCGTCCCTTTCTAGGGAGTATTATTGAGTGGGTGGTGGCCCAGCAGTTACAGGGGCATCTGGACCGGGTCGGTTTTCTTGATCCCTCGCAGTCTAGTTTTTGCCCCAGATTTGGCATGGAGACTGCACTTGTGGCCTTGGTCGATGACCTGCGCTGTGAATTGGATCAGGGCAGATCCTCAATTTTTATCTTATTGGATCTGTCAGTGACGTTTGATACTGTTGATCATGAGATGCTGGTGGCGAGGCTGTGGGACCAGGTTGGGGTGAGTGGAATTTTTCTTGAATGGTTCCGCTCATTCCTGGCAGGGAGAACTCAGTGGGTGGTTCTGGGGGAAATGTATGTCGTCTCCCCAGAATCTCACGTGTGGAGTCCAACAGGGGTCTATTCTGTCCCCTCTCCTGTTCAATGTGTATATGCAACCACTGGGCGAGGTCATGAGAGGGTTCGGTGTGCAATGTCATCAGTACGTTGATACACAACTTTACCTCTCGTTTTCTGGAGACCCAGGTCCAGCAGTCTCGGTGCTTACCCGGTGATTAGCAGCTGTAGGGGACTGGATGAGAGTGAACCATCTGAGGCTGAATCCTGACAAGATGGAGGTGATGCTGGTGGGTAGGGCTGAGGGGTTGGTGGCTCCCATCATCGGTGGGGTCTGCCCTCCCCAGCTGCTCAGGTCTGTAGTCTGGGGGTGCTCCTCAACCCGCAGCTTCGCCTGGATTGTCAGGTGGAGGCTGTGGCTAGAGGAACATTTCATCAATTACATCTGGTGCGACGGCTTCAGATGTATGTCTCGGATTCGGATCTGGCCACTATCATCCATGCTTTCATTACCTCCCAACTGGATTACTGTAATGCACTCTACATGGGGCTACCCTTGACGATGGTCCGCAGGCTGCATCTGGTGCAGAATGCGGAGGCCCACCTCCTAACGGGGACGGGTCAACACGAGCACATTACACTGGTGCTCTGGATTCTGCACTGGCTACCTATTGTCTTCCTGGCCCAATTCAAGGTGTTGGTTAGGACTTATAAAGCCATAAACAGTTTGGGTCATGGTTACCTGTGAGACCGCCTCAAGCCCCGGGTCATTTTACGGCCCCTGCGGTCAGCTAGGGGCGCCCAACTTGAGGTTCCCCAGGTACACCGGATGGCGATGGCGGGGGTGTGTGTTCTTGGTGACCGCGCCTCGGCTGTGGAACTCTCTCCCATTGGAGGCCTGCCTTTCCCCAGATCTCCCCTCTTTCTGTAGGTGTTGTAAGACCTGATTGTTCCACTGGACCTTCGAGGAGGGGGTGGGTGGGGGTCTTTGTTAGCCACTATTATAGATTTGTTCAATATGTTCCCATTTTATTTATTTATATGTGTGATATATTGTATTTTAGTTATTTTATTGTTATATGCTATTGTTGTTTTTATGATGTACGCCGCCCCAGGTTGCCTAGTGCAAGAGGGTGCGGGTTATAATTTTTTTGTAAAATAAAAAATACAAAAAAATCAGCTTCCCCTGCTCTGGAAGGGCTGTGTGAATGTTTCCTCTAGCTCAGTTGAAAGGGAAAGTGTTTATTTCTTGGTTGAGATAATTAGGTAGCATTACAAGTCGGAAGGTAAAGTTCAGTCTGATATAATTGACTACATCTTCATAGGTCCATTATTTATTGCCTGCATGCATATAGTTTCTTTTGGTTTCAAAGAATTCCATTTTGTGAATTTCTCTAGTCAATTCACCATTTAGCCAGAAGCTGCTAATAACTACAGAAATGGAGAGGGCTAAAATGTTAGTGAAACCTCTTGTATTATTGTACAGGCACAGTATTTGAAACCCACACAGGGATTTTTTAGAAATGTATCTGTAGCAAACATCAGTTAATAATAAGCAGGATTACAGTAGCACCTCCTTGTCTCTAGAGTTATATCTTATTTGATATGCACAATGCTACCATTATATTTCTACAGGAACACATGAAACATGGTACTGATCAGCTATTGTAATAGCATGCAATAGATATACCTTTACAAAGATTACATAATAGGTGACCTACAAGTGATAAACATCGATTTTCAGTCATTAAAGGAGTGACATCGTCCAAACTCACTTCTGGTTTAATGGCTGCTCAGGTTTCAACCCAGTAGTAAAATAGTGATAACTATGAATAAAGAAATAGCTTTGTTCCAGGATACTCTGTAATTCCCTACCCCACCCCCAAAGCTGCTCATTTTCTACCCTTAATAGTTGTTTTTTAAAAACTGTGCAGTGATTACGGATATTTGAGCCTGAATGTGAACTGAGGTGGCAGATGATAACTGAAAATGTCTCCTAATTTTCTTTTTTCTTCCTGCTACAGACTCTCCTATTATAAATAAATACATGCTGGTGAAACGCTTATTATAGCATAAGGGTATCATATTGTTAGTGATAGTGTGTGGGAGAGAAGACTATGGGGTAAAGCTGAGTAGTTCTGGTACCTATCCTATGGATAGCATAACGTGCTGTAGCAAAAGTAATAAATACCTCAACTGAAATACATTCATGCCATGAGATTTGCTGCAGAAAAGATTAAATTGAAGATTAATAAAAGCGATAAAGGCAGAGGTTCCTCTGTGTTAAAATGTGTATGTACCCTTTTATTTAAGGAGATAATGTCTGTACATCAACTCCAAGCTCACTCTATTTTTCAGAGTCTCCTACGTTTTCGAGCTGGGAGGTGACCCCTCCAGGGGAGCATGTAAGATGTTTGGGGGATGGAGGGTGTGAGAAGGATCCCAGCTGGCAAACCTCTAGCTTCTCACACTCATAGAGTTAGGAGAGATCTCCAAAACAATGGGGTGGAAAGAGGGAGGGTGTCAAAGAACAAGGGAGGGGAGAGGACAGGAAGCAATAGGAAAGAGGAGGCAAAGGAACACTCTGTGTGTGTGTGTGTGTGCACGCGTGTGCACGCGCACAGTGGTAGGAGGAACCTCAGCTATGACAGACAAATGGAAGGGCATTCACAGTTCAAAAAAGTGTAAGAACCACTGACTTAAGATGTTGTTAAAATGATTTAATTTGGGGGTTGGGAAGCAGATGGCTCATTCATAGAACATTCTTTTAGAGAAGGCAGTGGCACAAACCCACATTCCATGGGCTCATTTGCACAACACTATTCCCACAAAGTTGCCCTTTGTCCCTGGATTTGTCTTACTCAGTAACAACACATTCACACTAGAACCCTTCATGGGCTCCAAAATAGAGCTTGAGCCCGGTTTGAATCCAACTGCACTGAGTCCAACTGACCCAAGTCCTGTCCTCCGTAACCCAGTCTGATATGTAATGGAGTTGGCCTCACCCCATGGAGCCCTATCATCTCATAGTACTTTGCAGGGCTTAAGGCATTCCCCACTCTTTACCTGACATGGCTCTGCTCCCAAGGAACACAGTGATGTCATGATGCTCGATGAGGGTGGAGCCTCTTGGCCATGGATTCTAACCTGGCCCATGTCCAAGTGTCTTGAGCTTGGAGGGCTCCCAAACTAAACCAAGTTTGTCTGGACACCACCGATCAGGGTTAGTCCAGTATATGCAGAACTCTAATTTGCACAGGTGCCGATATCCCTGCATTCCTAAATGGCCTGGGCCCCAGGCATCTGAAAAACTGCCGCTTCACCTATGTTTCATTGCAACCTCTGAGGTCAACCAAGGGTGCCTCCTGCAAGTGCCTTCTGTCGATGAAGTTGCTACATCGAAAGCACACAGGGAGGTGTTCTCACTTGCTTCCCCACAATTATGGAACTCCCTCTCCTTGGAGGTCCACCTAAGCCCGTGCCTGTTTATCTTCCGGATGAGATGAAAGACTTTCTTTTGCTAGGCAGGAATAGGGTTCAGTGGGATTTATTTATTTATATCATTATTTGATATCCCGCCCCTTCCTGCCACTGGCAGCTTGGGGCGACTTCCAAGTTAAAAATCCATAAAATATAATACAAAAAGCAATACAAAACCCATCATAATTCAAAAGCAGTCTCGAGGGTGACACAATGCCCCCCCTGCCTGTCCCACCCACTACCCGTCTCCACTGCCAAAAGCCTGGTGAAACAGCCAAGTCTTACACTGGTGGTGGAAGGAGGGATGGTCCGGAGATAAGCGGATCTCCACCGGAAGGGAGTTCCACAGCTGCGGTGCTACCACCGAGAATGCCCTCTCCAACGTAGCCCCCCCGAGAAACTTGGGGGATCTCGAGAAGGGCACTCCCAGATGACTGCAGGGGCTGATCCAGGACCCGATGTGTGTGTGCGTGTGTGTGTGTGTGTGTGTGTGTGGCGGTCCCACAGGTAAGTGGGGCCCAGATAAGAACCAACACTTTGAATTGAGCACAGAAGACTATAGGCAGCCAATGCAGTGAATGAAGCATGGGTGTTACATGCTCGTGGTGACCCGTCCTTGTGAGGAGGTGGACCTCTGCATTCTGCACCAGCTGCAGTCTCCAGACCATCGCCAAGGGTTGCCCCATGTAGAGCGCATTACAGTAGTCCAGTCTTGAGGTGATGAAGGCATAGATGATAGTGGCCAGGGTGGAGTATGAGCGCAGTCTCAGTGCCATAGCCCAGATGAAAGCCTGACTGAGGAATCCAGAAAACTGGTCTGGTCCAGATGCCTCTGAAGCTGCTGAGCCACCACCTGCTCAATAACCTTCCCTAAAAAGGGAAGTTTTGAGAGTGGCCGATAGTGAGGGAGTCAATGTCAACGTCAAGTGATGGCTTTTTTTTAGCAAAGGTCGCACTATGGCTTCCTTGAGGCACCCTGGGACCTTGCCCTCCCGAAGGGAGGCAGGCATTGACCACCCCTGCCAGCAACAGCCCCAACGTCTCCCTGCTGGCCTTAACCAGCCAGGACGGGCATGGGTCCAGCTCACAAGTTGTGGCTCTATCCGCCCAAATCATATCCCCTGCATCGGCGGATGACACCCACTGAAATTGATCCCATAAGACCGGACAAGCCGAGGCATCCATAACCTCTGGTTCTCCTACTGTATCAAGAGCTGCGTCAAACTTTTGGTGAATGCGGGTGATTTTATCTGCTAAATAGTCAATAAAATGGTCACAGCGAGCACTGAGGATTGGGGAGGCAGATGGGGTGGGGTGGGTGGGATGATGGGGTTTTAAGGGATTTTAATGCATTATTGTATTTTATAATTTTGTTTTTTAATTTCATTGTTGTGAGCTGCCCTGAGTCTTTAGGAAAAGGGTGGGGTAAAAATAAATAAATATAAATAAATAAATTCCAGTGACCATCCATTGTGTCAGATGGCAGAGAAAAAGGATCATCAAGGAGCACAGGAACTGGTAACTATTTCATACAATACTTAGAATGTGAGTTTGGGTAATTATCCACTTTTTATAAAAGTATTGTGTGAATGAGCCCTGAGTGGTTTTGTATGAAATAGTTACCACTTCCCATGCTCCTCGACGATCCTTTGTTCTCTTCCACCTGATGGAAGGGGTGGCCTATTGAAATCAGAATCCATGTGAAAGCATTGCTACCAGACAAGGCAAACACAGATTAAAGAACAAGTGGTGAATTTGCAAGGGGAAAAAAGTGTTGTATGAATGAGCCCTAAAAGCACGTTCTCACACCACTCCTCCAGCAGGAGAAGTGGGCACAGGCTACACTCTGTTGGCTTCCCTTGCTGAGGGGTTTTGAGTGAATGTACCCTTAGGGGAGTGTCTTCGAAAAGACAGATTAATCCAATCCAAAACCTTTAGCCTATGTTCCTTTAATATAGAACTCTCATTTTTTAAAAATTATGTTTGCGAGTTTCATAGAATCATAGAGTTGGAAGAGACTTCCAGGCCCCCCTGCTCCAGTTTCAAGGACAGATGACTGTCTAGCCTCTTTTTGAAAACTTCCACTGACAGAGAGCCTACAACCTCTCTAAGCAACTTGTTCCATTGCTGTATAGTTCTTACTGTTAGGTTTTCCACCCTAATATTTAACCAAAATCTACCATCGTGTAATTTGATCCCATTATTTCTAGCCCATCCCTGTTTAGCAATGAACAACAGCTGGTGGCAGCCCTTTAGATATTCGAAGACTATTTTGTCTTCCACTAATCTTCCCTTTGCTAGGCTAAATGTACCCCGTTCCTTCAACCTTTCCTCATAAGACTTGCTTTCCAGGCCCTTTGCCATCTTTGGGTGTTTTTAAACGAGATGCTACCACGCATGGTGGCCACGTAGACCACTCATCTTGCCACCTCTCCGAAGGTGGTGTGGGGAAATGCAGGCTTCAGTAGCATCTACTCATGGAACACTGCCGAGAAATCCCGAGTGCCCCCTGTGGGGCAAGCCCCAAAAGTGTGTGTCAATGGGTGCCCACACATCCCCTTCTCATAGGAACTGGTGTGACCACCCACGCCAGCTGATTGGGCTGCTGCTCATAAGCACTTGTGGGCGGAGGACACAGCGTTTGCAAGTTACAGGAACTGGGCGCGAGTGCAAGGAAGCCCAGGTTCCCCAGTGCTCATGCCAGGACATGTCAGTTTCAAAGGCCAGCCCCCTCCCACATGGTCCATGACAGAGGGAGTGTTAGGCGGCTGCCAAGATAGCCGCGCTGGGAGCCGCCCAGTAGAATCCCTCCCCACGCATTCCACCCAAGTGGCTGCTTTGCAGCAGTGCCCCTCAGCAGCCATGGACCCCCTCCCCGGTTGCTCCCGAAGCCTTGCTCATTTAAAAATGCCCTCTGTTGCCCTCTTTTGAGCGCACTCCAATTTGTCAATATCTTTCTTAAAATGAGGTACCCCAACCCAAAACTGGGCCCAGTACTCTGGGTGTTGTTGGATTATAGCAGAATCATCACTTCAGCTGATTTGGAAATGATGCTTCTGTTAATGCAGCCTGTTAATACAGTTTCAGTTTGTTCCTTACCTCTTGCCATCTAGGATGTGCGTTTGCTTTGATACATTTACAATAGCATATTCATGTTAGGTGCTGTGCAAAGTTGCAGGACTGCATACTTCCTGCTGCAAATATTTAGCAGTATACTTCAAAACAAATAAATACTAAGCAATAGAAGGAAAAGTTGAAGGATAATTGCATTAAGACCTTTAGTTACATCGGTTAGTTGTGCACATGGCTTGATAGTGCTGATTTGTTTTGCCGTTTTACAAACGCATAAATATTGGCTGTTCTTGACTAGAGCCCACAGTCCATTGATTTGCTCAAAAAGCGAGATAATACTGTCGTTGGCTTCTCATTTCCAGTATTGACATAGATTAGTTACTGCTGGGTGATTCATAAAAGATTCAAAATTCCAGTTTGGCTAACAACCAAACCGTTCAGATGCTTCTCTGAATCATAAGAAAATATAGGGCTGCAAAAGCGGGTTGGAAATATTCATACAAACAATATTTTTCTATCAGGATGGGAGTTCCACCGTTCCTTTTTTGTAGAATTTTGGCTTTTCTTCCGGTTCTGATCAGAGCCAAGAAATGCAGAGCAGAGCAAAGAAAATGAATGAAAAAAGTTATAGTATTTTTAGCTTTTAATTTTTTTCTTTTCTGTAGTAACCGTTTTCTATCCTGGATTTGTGTGTGTGTGTGTGTGTGTGTGTGTGTAAGTGTTTGCGTCTGTGTGTTTGCAAGCGTGTGTTTGCAAGCTTAGTACTCTACAGTTTTAATAACCTGATATTTTTAAAAGAGGAAACATCCCAGTTGTAAATGAATATTCCACCCCATTTTATAGGGTGGTTTGCTTATCTCATTTTAAGTAGATAAACTTAAACTGCCATGTCTTTTAGGTTTAGCTAGCTGAAATTACTAAAAGAAAAGTAATGTTGGAGAAGGATGATTAGAAAGGAAATACACAAACTTTGGAATAGACGACCTTCCTGCTTGTATAGTATCTTCTAACTAGGAACCTTTGACCAGTTTTATGAACAGATAGAATTGATACCAAGGTTGGTCAACAACTTGAAAGTGATTTGTCAGAATATTTTGACATGTTTCATCATATGATTAAGAATAATAAAGTATGTATAACCAACCTGTGTTATCAGTGTAGCCCTGCAGCTATCTTACAAGCACACAGCCTTCTGACTGTGCCTTGATGGCTCAGCTGTTACCAATTGCAGTCATTCATTGTTAAAATACCATTCAACCTTTCCCCATGTGATATGGGACAACCAATGACCAAAGCCACTAGAGTTACAACCCCATAATTGTCTCTAAGGACTGTGAAATTGAACCCAGGCTTGAATCCTTATTGTTGTTGCCTGGTATTGTGCTTTTATCCCATAGAATCTACAAGGGCTGCAGCTATCTCTGAGGATTGTGACATTAAGCCCAGGCTTGAGTCCTTACTGTTGCTGCTTGGTATTAAGCTTTATCCCATAGGATCTGCAGAAGCTACTGTGTCTATTGGATGTGCGTTCTTACCAACCATACTGGTAAATCTGTGGCAGAATGTAGCTGCATAATAGTGCACTAGTCCACAAGTAAATGTTAACATTTAAATAAACATTAACAATGTAAATCAAAAAATAACAAATATACTAGCCCATATGTTGCGGGCTCACATAAATGTGCTGAAAGTCGGTCATGACAACAAAATACCCATGGCTACTAACGAGGGTCTTTCTATGTTAAAAATTGGACACGCAAGCTCCATCTGGTTTAAATGATTTAATTTCATGGACACTTTTTTTAACATAGAAAAATAGATTTTATAAGACCCTCATTAGTATCCATGGGTATTTTGTTGTCATGACCACACATTTATGTGAGCCCGCAACATATGGGCTAGTATATTTGTTATTTTTTGATTTACATTGTTAATGTTTATTTAAATGTTAACATTTACTTGTGGACTAGTGCACTATTATGCAGCTACATTCTGCCACAGATAAAAAAATATAAGACTAGCATCTATGAATTTGAAAATAACAATCCCTTTTATTGCATACACTTGTAATGGAATAATTTGCACAGTTCCACACTTTGGTATTACCAATATAGCCCAACATAGTTTAATTGGTGGCCTTTTAGAGCCACCGCTCCTTCCCCTATTCAGTGCACAGTGGTGTTAGGGTTCCCTACCAGTGCGGCCCCAAACACAGTGGTCTTTTATCTGAGTGTTTTCATTCTAGTGTTTTCCTCAGAGGGCATTTTTACACGCACCTTCGTTAACAGGCTCTCATGGGGGGCGGGGTTTAGATGTTCACTCCTGCTACTGGAAGTCGACCAGGTGCCATTGGAAGCAGCAGGTGCCAGGAACCCGCGCATGCTTGCAGCCACGGACTTGTAAAGCCCTGATATTGAGGTTTTACAAGTCTGAGTCTTCAAGGATGCACAAGTTACCCAGTGCCTCCTGTTTCCAGTGGCACCCGGCCAACTTATGGTAGTGAGGGTGAATGTCTAAACACCCCACCCCCGCGTGTGAGTTTGTTTCTCCCAGACTGTGTAGTCCAGGAGAAATAAGCCTCATCTAAAAGCACCCTGAGGCAGTTACAAATTACATCTTGAGTTACCTTCAGTTCCAAAAAATCTTGCTGAATATTATTACAGGTGTTAAGTTTTGTGTCTCTCTACATCAGTTTTCAATTTTGTTTTTGCTCTGGGTCCCACAAATGTTAAGCCCAATTCTGGGCATAGTATTTTTAGTAAACGAAGCCACTTAGGCATTGTAAATTTGACACCCAACAGTTGGAGCAGCCCACATAAACAGTTGGTTATTTTGACATCCCAGAACAGAATCTCTCTGAAATATAAAGAGAATAAATAATGTGCATTTCGCATGCTGTCTGATGTGGAATTTTCCATCTCCTTTGAGGGCCAGAATGTTGCTCAGGAGCTTTGACATCATTGTCATCTTCTGGGTTTTGGTTTGTTTTTTTTAAAGCCCTAGATGATATGCTTAAACTACATTCCTCAATTAAGCCACAGTCCTCAAACCTTTTACTGCAACATAGCCCCACTGATGTCAATGGGACTACTTTGGAGAAAGTGGTCTGAGGATTGTGACCTTAGTGTGCACAACCACAGGGTAAAGGTACAGCATTTTGCAAGGAGAGTAATTCCAACCTTTCTCCGTATGAAACAGTTTTGCGATAATGTTGAAGCTTAGTTTTTGAATCTAAAACCTCAGGCCAATTTCACATGTAAACACAAAGAGGAAATTAAACCAATGGAATTTTTGTCAGAACTCAGGATAGAACTCTTCTGAATGTCTCCAGATAGGTCACTATATATGTATCTGCAAAATGAAAAAACTACAGAGAATGAGTTAAATGGGACTACAATTTTAATATGAATTTTGTGCCGCACGCATGCTGGTCCTTTAAGGGAAGCCTCCTGGTCACTGGAGCCACGCCCCTTTGTGGGGATATAAAGGAAAGCCCAGCCTGATAGAAGTCTCTTTTTGCTGGAGCAGACAAGGAGTAAAGATCACTGGCTATTATGCGCTCCTCAGCCTACTCTCCACTCCACGCTCTCCAGGGTCCTGAAGACCAGGTACCAGGAGAAGGGAGTGAGAGTGAGAGGGGGAGGCTTTTACCTGCCTAGCCCATGTCCAGGAAGGTGTGCTGGGAATAAGCTGGGACCCAGATGGGGGTCCAACTGCTGGAGGTAGCGAGAACTGTATGTATCCTGTTTGCACTGATTTTAAATACCTGCACTGGGCACTGGAATAAAGTGGTGTTACCCTAAAGATAACACCTATTGCCTGTTCCTGGGGGGTGAAGGAGCAGAAACCTGAACTGGTGGCCCTGATCCTGTAGGGAATTGCACTGATTGAATTTGCACTGTTCACAAATTTGCTAAAGTATAGAATAACAGGGTATCTCTCCAAAACCAGTCCTGCCAGCCAATCCAGTTTCTTGAACCACACAAGGTGCAAATGTTACCTTGTCTGGGGTCTAACCTCCAGCACAGAGCCCAGAACTTCTGAACTTCCCCAACCAGCCAGCCAGACATCTGTGCCCACAACTCAGGCCACCTCAGTGGCAGTGCTACTGTCTAGCCTAGTTTCCAAGAGCATTTCCACCCCAATTATAAGGTTAGGGTAACTGAAAGGGTACTAAGCAGGAGTACCCTTTGCCTGCCCACCAGCTTGGTTTTCCCATGCCTGGGGGGAATCAGTCAATAGATCCCTTCTAGAAGATTGATGGAGATCATCAGCTGCCCTTGCCTGATATTAACAGTTTTGTTTCATAAAAAGCAGAAAAAACCTCCATATTGTAGAAACTGATGCAGTAGGCTCTCTAAGTATGATCTAAAGACTGCTGTTTGCAAAGGGATCCATAAACTCATAATAGTCAATGATAGACATTTTCTTTTGAAAATGTAAAAGATGGAGATGAAGTGTTTGGGTTTAATCACATAAGACGGGTTCCCCCTTTGCCCCAGATCCACCTGTCTGTGGTGGCTGCCACCCCATCCTTGGGGCTGCCTGTTGGAAGGGCTCCCTGCACTGTTCCTGTAGGTGGCTGCTGCATGGGGCCCATCTGGAGCCTCGCTGCCGTGTGAAAACACCAGTTGAAATAAACTCACCGATCGAAATAGGTCCAATAAAAGAGAATATGCAAGTAAGAAATATATAAACTGAGCAAATGCAGGACATATAAATATGAGGAGAGACGTGTAGCTAGCTATGCCTTGACATACAGGGAACGAACTACATAGACATTTCTGAAAAGTTGACTTTTATATTGGGAACAGCCCTTTTCAAAATCTGTGTGTTTGGAATTATTTATTAATAGTCCTCGTGCTTAATTGAAAGGATTTTGGAAGTTCTGTTAAGCCCATAATGGCTGGGAATTTGTGTCACTTATGCAGAAGAGTTAACCCAAGAGATAATCTTTTGGAAGCAAATAGCTTTTTTCTATCCTTGCCTCTTTTGGTGCTTCCTGGCAGCAGCAAGAGGCACAGGTGCACAACAACATAATTAAATTTAACAAGCTTTACAACATGAATGGCCAGGTGTAGAAGCTAAAAAAAAAAATTCTCATTAAGATGTGGAATCAAATTAAACAAAAAAGCTCATTAATTTTCCACTGCCTCTTGGCTTCCTCCCCCTCCTCCCCACCCCCCACAAATTATTTTTTGTATTGATTTTTTTTTTCCTACAAGGAGCAAAAAAATGGATTTGTTCACAACTCAGAAGACAGGAATGATATTGAGCCAGAGCTTAGTTCTGCTTTAGTGGGCATAGAACTGACAGCTAGATACAGGCCTTCAGAATTAATTGCAAGTGTTGTAAGTTGCAGAACATCTGGGGTGAGATTTGGTGCCTAAATTAAAGTTAAGCACTAATTTAAGATCTCAAAGAGGAAGTTAGGAAACTAAATAACCTTGAACATCCTGGCAAGCATTAAAATTTGGATATTTTTTTTTCTGGTATGGCAATGGAAGTTCATGTTATTATGGGAACACTATTCATACTCCAAAGGATTCAAACTTTTTGTTATGTTGGAAAAATACAGCCTGTCTTCTGCAAAATTACAGTACAGTAAAAAAAATTCTCCTTGACTAGATGGAGGGAGAGAGGGAGTAGAGAGATAGAGTTGAGTGTCATCAGCATAGAGGTGATATTGGAAGCCATGGGAGGCAATGAATTTGCCTAGGGACAGGGTATAGCTGTAGAGGTGGGACCCCAGGGCAATTACCGGCTACCAGATTTACTGGATTCCGGTTTCCAAAAAACCGGATTCCTGGATTAATTCCATTGATTTCAATGGGGCACTGTCCCCATTGAAATCAATGGAATAAAAAAATTCCTCCCCCTCCCAGGCTGTGCGGGTGGAAGGGGGGACACCCCCCGCCCACCCTGTCCAGTCTGGATTTTTTAAAAAAAATTCCCCTAAGTGACTCTCCGCCGGCAACCCAGAGCCCCCCAGCACCAGCGGCCGTCCCAGCAACAACCGGTAAGTATTAGACCTGATACCGGGGGGGGGGG
>QEPC01002394.1:1961614-1984066 GCA_003113815.1 Sphenodon punctatus | reverse complement strand
GCGCATGTGTCAGCAGCTCCCAGCCCCCTGCACAGGCTGGGTCCCAGCCTGTGCAGGGGGCTGGGAGCTGCTGACACATGCGCAGCTCTTAGTTCATACAGGGGGCACCTCTATTGGGCGCCCTCGTATGAACTTTCCCCCTGCCCGGCCCCTGCAATGAAAAAGTACCCCCTGCGGCACTGTTCCATTGCAGGGTCCCTTTATGCAGAATGGATGGTGCTTCTAGCCACCCACTCCGCATAAAGGGAGAATGCCTCCCTTTTGACCCTGAAGGCTTCCTTAGGAAGCCTTCGGGGTGGTGGTGGTGTGAGTCACCGGTTGTATGTGTGCATGCGCATACACACAACTGGTGAGAATGTGCGGAACCATCTCTAAGAACTTTGTTTAGAGAGGCAAAAACCTTCAGAAGGTTTCTGCCTCTCTAAACAAGGTTCTTCAAGATGGCTCCGCACATGCCGATGTGGCCGTTTGTTTTTTGTTAAGCTGCAAGCTGCCGCCGGCCCGGGGAGTCCTGGGGGGCCAGGACGGGCATTGCCCTTGCCTCCCCAGGAGGCCCACTGCCCTGTCCACTAGCCAATCACAAAGCAGGTGAGGTTTGTGTGTTTGCACATGTGTGTGCGTGTGCGTGTGCGTGTGCGTGTGTGGTGGGTGGGTATGTATACCCATGTGTGCTTTGTGGCTCTTGTTCATATGAAGATTTTGGTATGTGGCTTTAGGATTTGGAAACTTTTTCTACCCTGTTCTATGTTATCTTCTATGTAACATCCTCTGCTTTAGATTTCAACAGGTTTCAACACAGTCTAGTATTTATCCTTCTTTGAGCAAGCTGTTTGAAATAATGCAGTTGTGAGTCAGAATATGCTCCCAGGGCTCTCAACAAACAGAACATGGAGAAACAGAACATGGTAGTTCTGGACCATGCCGCCAATCTCATGTGTATCACGGAAACCTGGCTGGACAATGAATCGGGGCCTATTTTGGCTGATTTTGTTCTGGCCGGGTATTCCATGCAGCACCAGCTGCGGTTGGGGGGTGGGGTGGGGAACGGATGGTGTTGTAGCTATGATTTTTAAAGAGGGTTGGTCTGTGAGGAGGTATCCAGTGCGAGCCATGGTAGGCATTGAAGGTCTCCACCTTGTGTTTGATTTGGCGGGGGACAGTTTGGGAGTGCTGCTGGTATACCATGCACCTACCAGTATGGTGGCCTCCCTGCGTGCTCTGGCAAAGGCTGTGTCGGAGGTGGTGTTGCGGTCCTCAAAGACGATACTCTTGGGGCACTAAGGATGTGCAAACGTGGTTCGGATGTTTGGAGTTCAGGCCGAACTCGGCCTGTTTGGACGACTGAACCAAACGTTCGAACTGAACATTCAAACGGCCAGACAGTTCGGAAAAGTTCAGATGAGTTGGGGAGTGGGAAAAACATGACTTTGGGTGGGAAAAACATGTCTGGAAGGGGGAGGCAGCTGAGGAGCAGACTTCCTGGCACCAGGGGTGGTTTCAGGGCCAAATGATACCGATACCAAAAAAAATATTTGGTATCGGTATCGGTATTAGTATTGATAGCACTATTGTCGGATGTTCGGCCAAGTTCGGCCGAACCAAACTCCACCGAACCGAACAACCGAACCGAACTTGGGTTTCGAACCGAACGTCCGAACATCCAAACCGCGTTCTGTTCGCACATCCCTATGGGGGACCTCAACATTCATGCTGACACAGTTCTTGGGGGAGCTGAGCATGAGTTTGTGACTGCCATGGCAACCATGGACCTGTCCCAGAGGGTCAACGGCCCGACACATCTTGGAGGACATACCTTGAACCTCATGTTTTGCACTGGCCTTGAGGCAGGTGCTCCGTTAAAGGGGGAGATATCAACTGCGCCCTTATCATGGACGGATCATTACCTCCTGCAGACCTCCCTTCTAGCACATGTCTGCCCCTGGACGGGTGCGGAACCTATTAGGATGGTCCGCCCCCGGAGGCTGTTGGACCCAGTGCGGTTTCTAGGTGCTCTGGGGGAGTTATCCTCTGACCTTGACGACTGTCTGATCGATGACCTTGTCAAACTATGGAATATCTTGCTGACGGAGGCCATCGATCAAATGGCTCCCAGGCATCTGTTGCCCAGGTGGAGGCTCTGCAGGCCTCCTTGGTTTTCTGAGGAGCTGCAGATGCTGAAGCAAGAGGGGCGACGGTTGGAGCAATGATGGTGTCATTCTTGTGCTCAATCTGACAGATTGCGGCATAGAGCTAGTTTACGAGCCTATACCGTGGCTATGCAGGCAGCAAAGAGGGAGTTCTTTGCTGCCCTCATAGCATCAGCAAAATCCCATCCGGCGGAGCTGTTCTGGGTTGTACCGGGGCTGGTCAGTCTGGCCTCCCTCAGCCCTGGGGTTGAGTCATCACCCGCCCGCTGTGACCTTTTTGCGGATTATTTTGCATAGAAAATTGCTCATATTCACCAAGACCTCGATGCTGCACTTAATACAGTGGAGGATGCAGAGGTTGTAGAAACCTCGACTTGTCCAATTTTGTGGGATCACTTTCAGTCGGTGACACCCGCTGACGTGGTGGATGTGGTTGGGGTGGTTTGAGCCCTTCTGGTTGTGAATTAGATCTGTGCCCGTCCTGGCTGGTTAAGAGCTTCCGGGAGACAATGGGGCCGTTGCTGGCCGATGCCTCCCTACGGGAGGGCAGAGTGCCGGGCTGCCTCAAGGAGGTGGTGGTGCGACCTCTGCTCAAGAAACCATCGCTTGATGCTGACTCGCCTGCCAGCTATTGGCCTGTCTCTAACCTTCCCTTTTTAGGGAAGGTTATTGAATGGGTAGTGGCTCAGCAGCTCCAGGGGCATCTTGATCATGTCTGTTATCTTGATCCTTCTCAGACTGGCTTTCGTCTGGCTCATGACACTGAAACAGCATTGGTGGATTTGGTGGATGATCTCCGCCATGAAAAGGATAGGGGCCGATCGACCCTATTAGTCCTGTTAGATCTTTTGGCAGCATTTGATACCGTTGACCATGAGATGTTGGTGACGTGCCTGCGGGGGTGGGTGGGATCGTTCTTGAATGGTTCCGCTCATTCCTGACCGGGAAAACTCAGCGTGTGGTACTCGGTGATGGTTTTTCATCTTACCGAGGCCTCTCTTGTGGGGTTCTCCAGGGTTCTGTTTTGTCCCCTCTCCTGTTCAACGTGTATATGCAGGCGCTTGGCGAGGTGATCGGGGGGGTATGGGGTGAGGTGTCATCAGTATGCAGATGACACCCAACTGTGTCTCTCATTTTAGACTGACCCAGGCCCGGCTGTCTCGGTGCTTACCCGGTGTCTGGCAGCTGTGGGGGACTGGATGAGGATTAATGGACTGCGACTGAAACCTGACAAGAGGGAGGTGATGTTAGTGGTTAAGTCAGTGGAGGTGACAGCTCCATTATCACCTGGGATTTTCCATCCCAGGGCAGATTATGATGGCGACACACTGCGACCCATCCATATGGCAAGGGCATGCACACACATTCTCAATGGCTGCTGCTACTATCCAGCTTTGGTACTCCCTTCCCCTGCAAGGTCATCAAAGCCTGCACATGTTCTGGAGGCAATCTAAGACCTAGTTATTTAGCCAGGTATTTGGTGGATAGGAATGGGGTTTGGGATGCTGTTTTTTAAATGGAGAATTTTTATATTTTTATACAACTTGGGTTTTAAAATTATGCATGTTTTTATGTGTGCATTACACACCCTGATGTATGGGGAAGGGCAGACAATACCTTTCCAATCAATCAGTCTGATGTATTGATGAATGTGGAGTATGACTGCTGTGATGTGTGTCTATGTATAGTAAAAATATAGCAAAGTTCTATATTCTCCTTTTGTAATGGAGTTGGTGTCTTTGGACAGATCTTTATTAAAGGGGCTTGAAGGAAAAAAACCCAACCTGGATGTAAGTTGTTCTTCTCTTCTTCTTGCTGTCCTCTGTGAATGTAATGAATAGTTGCTGTAATATATAAAGGTTTTCTAGAGATATGTTCATAACAGTGAAAATTATAAGACTAGTTAATCTCAGGTTTCTCTGTAAAATTAGATCAAGTCCCTGATTAGTCTGAAACTTGAATTTCTGACTGATTTTGCATTCCTGACAGAAGTAGAAAAAGGTCTTACTGGTAGCTAAAAAGATGTGTTTTACAGATATGCCTTCTCCAGATATTTTATATTTTACTATATAAACCTCTAAACCATCTTAAAGTATATAATGTATTTCCACATAAGACTTCCAGATTTTCTCAGGAATCCGAGTTTTACTTTTCGTTCACTTCCTCCTATCCCCCCAGACTTATACACCTCCCCAAGATTCTGTTTCTATACAGAAGAGAACTGTAACTGAAACCAGCGTTGTCACTGGGAAACTTGCCATGTTCTTGCAAATACTCAGTCAGATGTTAACTGAGAGGGCAAGACCTCAGCAAAAGAATATTTAAAATATAGACAATACCATATATGCTCTTCTCAAATGACACATCACATCACTTCAGCGTATATGTTTTAACATATGATTCCAAGAGACCATTTCCTTCAAAAGGATATAAATGTGAGGATGTTCCTTGATATGGCATTCCATTCCATTACATACAGCATGCATGAACTTACTTATCTGGTGTATGATTGATTCTGAAGACATGGTGCACATCAGTTTGGATACCAATGAATGTGTGCATCATCCTGTGTTCCTAAATTGCATCAAGTGTTTAAAGGGCAGCAGTTAAGACAACTGTTAGCACATCCCTTCACGAATCATCAGGCTTTACTGCCACTGAAAGTAGATACATCAATACCGAGGCGATTTTCTCTGTCTACTTACAAGGTATTTGCTGCAAAATGATTTATGAGAATTTTTTTTTTTTTGTCTTGGTGATAGATTTTGGAAAAAAAGCTTTCAGTTCTATCATACAGCCTAATTTATTTATAGGTTTTGGAGGTGGTAAAGTCTCACTCAAAATATTAGACCAAATCCAAACTATTAGTATGCTTGCTTATCTTGATGATAGACATAGTGGTATTAACTTGTGAGCTTCTGTTGCGTCCCTTCACTGCTCCAGAAGCCCATATTTATTTTTTACTCTTCTAATATTGCTTTACTTTACGTGCATATGTTAATTTTCATGAGCTGTTGATGACATGACTGTGGGACTGGCAGGGATTTGTGGACTGGCTCTTGAGTGGTTCTGCTCATTCCTTTTGGGGAGGTTCCAGCAGGTGGTGATGGGATTGTTCATTGTCCTCCCACTCCCTCTCATGTGTGGTCCCACAGAGTTCCATCTTGTTCCCCCTCCTCTTCAACTTGTATCTAAGGCTGCTGGGTGACATCTTGAATAGAATCGGGGTGTGCTGCCATCAATATGCAGACGACCCCCAAATCTATTTAGTTTTTCCATCAGACACGGGTCCTACAGTCTTGGTGCTTTCTCAGTGCCTTGCTGCCATTGGGGACTGGATGCAGGAGAGCCAACTGTGGCTGAATCCAGACAAGACTGAAGTCATGATGGTTGGCCAGCCAACATTGGGACTCCCAACATTGATGAGGTACAGCTTCCCCCTAGTTTCTCAGGTTTGCAGTCTTAGGGTGCTCCTTCCAGGGGCATGGCTAGGTTGGAGTGGGCCCAGGTGCAAGAAGAAATGGGCCCAGGTGCAAGAAGAAATGGGCCTCCCACCACTATCATCTCCCCTGTCCTCCCTCTTCCCTCCTTCTTCCCCCAGCATCCTCATATCAGAAAACTGTCTGCTGCTCTGACTCAGACACACTCCTGACACTTGAGCCCTGGAGGCTGCAGTGCTGGTGGTGCTTGCTCTATCCTGTGCCACCTGCCACATGGGTCCCACACGCGCCACGCATTGCAGGCGCTTCCACTTCTGCTCAGCTCAGTCTCTGCCCAACCATGCCGCAACAGAACAAGATTTGTGCCCCTCTGCCAGCTTGGGCCTCAGAACAAATGTCCCCCTTGTCCCTATGATAGCGAAGCCCTGGCTCCTGCATCCTGAGCTGGAACATCAGGTCACGGCCATGACAAGGAGTGCTTTTCGCCAACTCCACCTGGTGAGAAGACTGCGTCTCTTTCTCTCAGATATAGATCTTGCTGTGGTCACTGTCATCCATGCCTTCAGTACCTTGAGGCGAGATTACTGCAATACGCTCTACATGGGGCTGCCCTTGAAGACTGTTTGGGGGCTGCAACTTGTGCATAAAGCAGCGGCCTGCCAATAGTGTCCTGGGCACAATTCATGGTGCTGGTTTTGACCTATAAAGCCCTAAACATCTGGGCCCTACCTATCTAAAGGACCACCTTCCTGCTTATATCCTTCCACAGCCTCTAAGCTCAGCCAAGAGTGCCCTCTTACAAGTTCTATCATTGGCCCTGGTTCATAGCACACAGAGAGGCATTCTTGGTGGCTGATCCACGGTTCTAGAACTCCCATCCCATGGAGGTTTGCCTAATCCCTAGTTTGAGCATCTTCTAGAGGTGCTATAAGACCTATTTATTTGGCCAGGAATTTAATGGGTAGGGATAGATTCTGGGGAGAGTGTGGTACTACTAGTATTTTATTAATTTTACTTTGCATTTTATCTTTTTCATGATGTTATCTGCCCTGAGCCTAAGGGGATAGGGTGGGATACAAATAGAAATAAATAAATATATAAAATAAAAACACATTGTAAAATTACATGGTATTTATTAAATGTTTCTATAATTTGATGGTGATGATATGTTTCAGTTCTTCAGTCCTTTTCATCCATTCTTGCAGCACCTCACACGTTTTACACTAAACTTTGCAAAGTCTGTGGGAGGTAGATCAATGTAGTGAGACATAAGTCATTCGTCTAGGCTGCAATCCTCAGGCCACTTACTTGTGAGTATCCCACTGACTTCAGCGGGAATACCTACAAACAAGTAATTTCAGGACTGTGGCCAAAGTTTACTTCTCTACAACCCAAGTGAAGGGTTGGACTCAGATCTGAATGATATTTTCTGCCGAACTCCCCATAACAAAAAGAACTTTGTCACCCCAATGCAATCTTGGTGCTTACTCGGTGTCTGGCAGCTATGGGGGACTGGATGAGGGTGAGCTGTCTGAGGCTGAATCCCAACAAGACAGAGGTGATACTGGTGTGGAGGGCAGTGGGGTTGGCATTCCCCATTATTGATGGTTCGCACTCCACTGGTCCCGCAGGTTTGTAGTCTAGGAGTGCTCCTTGATTCTCAGCTTCTCCTGGATGCCCAGGTAGGTGCTGTGGCGAGGAGCGCGTTTCACCAGCTACAGGTGGTGTGGCGGCTTTGGCTGTATGTTTTGGACTCTGATCTGGCCACTATAATCCATGCTTTTTCATCACTTCAAGACTGGACTATTGTAACATGCTCTACATGGGACTACCCATGGTGGTGGTTCGGAGGCTGCAGCTGGAGCAGAATGTGGTGGCCTGCTGCCGTGAGCACATTACACCAGTACTCCATTCTTTGCACTGGCTGCCTATACTCTTTCAGGCCTGATTCAAGGTGTTGGTGCTTTACCTATAAAGCCCTGTATGGGCTAGGCCCTACCTATCTGCAGGACCGCCTCACTCCCCGGACTCTGGATCGACCCCTGCACTCAGCTGGGAGTGTCCTTCTCGAGGTCCCCTGGATATCTCAGGGGGCGACTGTGGAGAGGGCATTCTTGGTGGCCACACCAAGGCTGTGAAACTCCCTTCCGACAGAGGCCCATTTGGTCCCGGACCTCTCCTCCTTCCGATGATTGTGCAAGATCTGGCTGTTCCACCAGGCTTTTAGTGAGGGAGGTGGGTAAGGGGTGGGAGGTTAAGGGGAAGAGCCTTCTGTATTTTTGGTGCTCCACTATGTGGATTTCGTAGTGTTTTTATGGTTGTATTTATATTATTTTTTAATGTTTATTATATTTATATTACTGTATTTTACATTTTTAATTTCATATTGTTAGCTGTCCCAAGCTGCTGTTTGCAGGCGGGTGTGGGGGTAAAAATATGTATAATAAATAAATAAGTGAAAATATTATTTGCTAGATTAATCAGTGAAAATGATTCCACTAATCAGAACTTTGTGGATTAGATGCTTCACTTCCTGCACAAGATTTCAGAAAGGCTTCCAAAGGTGGCATCGGACGTGTAAGATGTCTTATATGTAATGGTGGATATGCTTAGCATGTGTAGTGTGTAAACTGTCAAGTTTAGATATCTAGGTGTGTTGGCTATTAATATAAGAAAGAGCTCATTAGAACAAACAAGTATATTATTAGCAATCGCGATCCCGAGTAATATCTTTATTTATTTATAATAAAATTTGTATGCCGCCCCCTCCTGCTAAAAGCATCTCGGGGCGGCTAACAACATATTAAAACAATTTTTAAAACAGCAATAATAAGATTTTAAACACTATTAAAACACAATATAAAAACAACATACCCCCTCACCCTAACCTACCTCACCCACCCCCTCTCCCTCAGGAAAAGCATGGCAGAACAGCCAGTTCTTACATGCTTGCAGTTGATCTGGTTTGGAGAGAATGCTCTAGTTGTTGTCTCTCTCATGATCACCATTGTGTGTGAGCGTTTGAAGGAACAAAGCTTGGAAAGTGGTGGTTTAGGAGCCATTGAAGAATAGGGTGGGTGAACGCGGTTCGTAAGTTAGGAGTTCGGGCCGAACTTGGCCTGTTCGGATGACTGAACCGAACGTCCAAACCGAACGCTCGAACGGCCGAACAGTTTGGAAAAGTTGTAAGACCTTTTATTTGGCCAGGCAGTTGGCTCATGGGGACAGGGTTTAGGAGGGTTGAATTTTTAAAACTAATTTATTTACTTATACATATTCAATATTTTATTTTTTATATTTGTTTTTTTGACCTCCTGAGTCTTTGTGATAGGGTGGGGGAGGAAGGATATATTTAAATAAATAAATACATTTAATTTAAATAAATATCACATCATTGTAAACTCCAAATACCTTTATTGCCCTCAGTGGATTAGTTTTAATTTTATATTTCAAGCATAAGATACCATGTGGTGAAAAACAAACCACAGAGTATATATCCTGTGGCATCTCTGAGCTGGTGGACATCGAGAGCATGGATAGGGAATGGATAGCATGGATACAGGGAATGGATAGCATGGTGACCTGTTGAGTGCTTCTCCCAGGCCCCCGTGACAGGATGCTGGGCTCGATGGACCATTGGTCTGACCCAGTTATGGCTGTCCTTATGTGTGGCAAGCACACACATTCCTATCTTTACTCCTTACTAGCATTCATCATTACACTTGTAATAGCTTACTGCTGAGTAGCAATAACCATCGAGTACCTGCATGCTAAATAGTGACTAACTTTTAAGTTGTGTTATATATCAATACCTTCCATTTGGGGTTAGTATGCCATTCTTAAGTGGGTGTAATACCTTTTGCCCAACCTAGGTGTACGAGGGTCTGGGCTCCCAGGGTGAGTCCCTGCAGCACTAGATCCCGCTAAGTCACATTATTAGGGAATCAGGTCAACAGTTATTTGCTTTCAGGGAATTAGCTTTAACCTCTTTAATTTCATATTTTTTCATTTCATATTTATTTTTATACCCCGCACTCTCCTGCCACAGGCAGCTCAAGGCGGCTGTACACAGTTTCATCAATACAATACGTACACAGTCTCATCAATACAGTCTCAGCTACAAATACAGTCTCAGCAAGGGTTTCTTTAATTCTATACACCATTCGTCTCTATCCATAAAGTCTCCACCACATATATAGGGTAATTTCAGATGTGCACTCGCCACGTCCAACCACGCACTGGGATCAGTTCCGGATCCCACAGGAATCAGGCCGTCCGTCCTTTAGATGTGCCGGCCGGATTCCTACAGCAGATCGGGGAGGGGGCAGGGCTGCGCGGTGTGTGGCCGCACAGCCCCACCCTCCCCCCCCCCCAATCCCCCAGCTGGCCGGCCGCCTTCTGGGAGACGGGTGGGTGCAGCGGCCAATCCAGCCGCTGTGCCCGATCCTGCATCGGGGTCTGGGCCACGGTCTGGAATCAGCGGAGGTAACAGACGTTACTTTCCACCGATTCCGGACTGTGGTCCAGTTAACCATGGTTCTGGACCTCCAGGCGGCTGGAGGTCCAGAACCATGGTCAATGTGTTTCCCACCAGAGGTTCACTGTGGTGAACATCTGGTGGAACGCACTACAGATATTACAGTACCGCGGCCACCACAGGGGGTTCACTGTGGTTGAGCGTGGTATAATAACGTCTGACATTACCCATAGTCTCTGTATCCTGTCACTAATACTGGGAAACAGCCCTCCGGCAACCCTGTCCTTATTTGTAGCTCCAACCCATTCAGGCTGATGCCGCTGGGCTGTTTAAGTCTATTGCAGGAAGTCAGGAAGTTTCCTTCTGTCCATAGACAACCCCCCTTTAGTCCATAGACAGACTCCAGGCTCCTCACCAGTCCTCAATGCATTCTACCCAGCCTCAGCGCCTTGAAGAGCATAGATGGTAGATCATTCTCAACCCCAGTCCAGCAGTGCAGGCATCAGGTTCCTTTTTGGGTATTTTCAGAAGTGACAGTGCTGAGCGCCGTCATGCTTTGTTCCTGCCCGGAGTGAGAGCCCTCACCCCAGGCAGGAGCTGGCCTGGTCGCTGAACAGACATGCTGGGGAGGGGTCAGGGAGAGGGTGGGGGCGATGTGCAGACATGGTCTGTTCGGCCCTGCCCCCTGCGCTGCTGAGCACAGCCCCGCATTCTTCTTGACTGGTGGGTACGGCAGCCTATGAGGCCACCGTGCCCACCCAGAAAGGTTTCGGCCACAGTCTGGAGTTAGGTAGAGCAGGCCATCATATGCGACAGCCCCATTCTACCCAGGTCTGGGTATGGCTTCCCCAGACTGTGGCAGGGCTTACTCCAGGTTGTGCGTTGGCAGGGTGCCTAGCGCATAACCCGGAGTAAATCCTGTCATGGTCTGTGATCTGTTTGCTCTTGCCCGTGGTAAACATCAGGCGGTGGGATCAAACATGACACCACCATGGGTGGCCACGCCGTGGTAAAGCGTGGCCACCTGTTGTAGCGTCACTTCTAAAAATACCCTACATCTGTCCATCTTGCAAGTCAACATCTTGGACAGAGATTCTCTTCAGCCTAACTCTCCTGCAGAGAACCTCCCCTGTCCTCAGTCAGACACAGACTGACTTCCTCTGCATTCTGCTTCTTCTTATATCCACAGAGTAGGCAGAACTAGCCCTCAAGCTTCTGGATCTTAAAGTACTAGTGTCTCATTACCCTCTACTCTGCTCCTTTTAAGTCCATATTCTCCTATGGGACTGGTGTTTGCCACGCCTAACGTACAGGTAGTACTACTCAAGCACTGTCCCTCTCTTTACTCAGTGCCTGCAGCCCATCAACACTACTGGCTGGTGCTGTTGTCCCTCTTAAAGGGACAACAGTCCTCCTAAGCTGCTTCCTGCCACGCTAGACCAACCCACATTATTTGGGCCTCAGTATCCCTTTCAACAAAGCACAGAGTAACACAGTTACAACAGTAATGGGCTCTCTGGACCTATTTATGCTGTGATTTATGCTGTGAGTGCACATGGAACTTCTCTGCTAACCACAAAATTCCATCCAGGCAGGTAGCTTGGGCATGAACACAGAGTTTCCAATGCAGTCTTTTACCTCAGGCTTCCGGGTTTGCCAGATGACTCCGTTTTATGTGTTCTCTCATGCGTGCGTTCTTCCTGGCAAGGAAACCAGCCTTTACCAAAGTCTGTCCTTCCAGTGCCATCTTCAGCTGGACACAATGTTGCTATCTTTATTTCCTTGGAGATTCTCCTTCTTTTGAGCCTCTAATATACCCAGATTAACCTGAACCTGGCCTATAACTCCCAGATGCCTGGCTGCACCCCAGCACTCTCTAGAATTCTGTCTAGGTGGTGAGGTCCACTACCTTCGCACCAGGCAGGCAATTTACCATGCAGTCCCCACAGCCACCAGCAACCCAGCTATCTACATTCCTAATAACTGAATCACCAACTACCACAGCTGTCCTATTCCCACCTTCCTGGACACGCCACCCCGAGACGTATCACTGGTGCAGAAGGATAACACATTCCAGCTATGGAATCACTTCTCCCACTATTCCAGCTTGATGCTTCTCCTTCCTGGAAAGCAAAGAACAGAATACAAAACATGGCATATTCTTCTGTCATTAACTGCATGAAGAACTAAAGCACCCAATACCTATTACTCTCTGATCACAGCCATCATTTGGTAACCTTAAAGAAGTGCTCACCAGGAACAATAAATAAAACAATCAGCCCTGCAGATACAGAGTCCAGCTTATTGAATTTCTTTCAAATGCCTATTTTTAATCACACCGGGCTTATTGTCTGTTGTGTTGGAGTTCTTATATTTCAGCTATTGCTTTGGTACTTTGTAGTATTGTTCTTTTTCATTCTGGTTTCTTTATTAAATTTTACTTGTGTTCTTCATAGTGGGACTATTGAATATGTCTGCGCACTCTCTTCTCGCTGGAATTCTGGCTTAGATTTGCGAAAAGCCCATTTCTAGCTGAAGCTGACAACACACGGACCACAATCCCCAAATCCCTCTGCATGGGATCCATGCAGGATCCACGCAGTTTCAGAGTGGTATAATATGCTCTCAATGGACTGCACGAGAGTGCACGGGATGTACAGTACATGCAGGGCATGGGACTGGCTCCACTGTCTCAATGTCATATACAAATGCTTATGGCTATTGGATGAAACCGGATTCAGTAGTGTGTGCATGTATTGGTTAAAATGTACTAGTTAGGGATGGGACTTTGGATTGTTGACCAGGTTTTATTATTACTTGATTTAATTTGTTGGATTCTTTACCAAATTGATAGTTTTACAGGTTCAAAACCTGCCTTAGCATTAATTTAATAGAGATACCTTGGAGAGATTGAAATGACAAAAGAACACACACATTGATTTAATTGAAGTATATTTAAAGATATTTAAAGAAACCTGTAAGTAAAAAGCAATTCAAACAAAATATTAAATTTAGAACAGAATAAAACAGAATAAGTGTCTTATAGGTATAATACTATAGGTGGTAATTACTTTAGTTATTTTTAAATTAAGAATTAAGATTGCTTGCGAGGTATTACAGATATTTTAAGAGAATAGACATAAAGACCATATATAGTTACCTAGACATGCAAGATCCAGAAGGATAGAGGGTGACCAAGGAAAACCATAGGAGATTCATGGCAGACCAGGGCACTATTTCCTTGGTTACATAAGGGTTTAAATGGGTAATGATGTCACACTTAGGATATGACAATAGCCAATCAAATTGTGAATTCATATTAATTAGATATTAGTAACTTTCAGTAATATGTCAGAAATGGATTTATGCGTAACTTACCCACGGACAATATTATAAAAGATCTCATAACCTTTCTGGTTAGCCCTTTGGGTGTTGTTATCTTGATATGAGGATCTAGAAACTGTACCTCCACCTAGTTGCACCCATTTGAACTAGTTTTTCCAACTCTTTACATTTCTACTTCCCTGCTTAAATTTCTTCATCTTAATTGCTTCATGTCTGACTGGATATTTACTGAATAAGGGGAAACGGGTAACAAATATTTGCTAATATGAGCTATCTGCTTAATGAGAATAGAGGGCAAACTGCAACCTAGCCAAATTATGGCCAATATGCTGAATGTGTTAGGCCCGTAAACCTGGGTCTACAGATTGGATTTCCAGATTCAGAACTGTTACGGATTTGGATCTTTTTTAAAAATATATTTTTAATGTATTTGTATTATGGATCCGTATTAAAAACAATATTATTATTATTATGTTAATTCATATTGTTGGAGGTACTGGACCCAATTCGCATAGGTGATTACCCCACCTATACCAATTTGAAGTTAATTTAATAAAGAGTGCGGCAGTTTTAAACCCATCTGAGTTGTCCTGTCTCTATTATTATTATTTATTATTATTGTTATAAGCATTTGTATAGCTCCAGCTGTGCACCTGGCGCTTTACAGAACAATGAGATAGACGCAGTCCCTGCCTACGGCTTACAATCTAATAGACTTGGAAGGGGAAGACAAGGAGAGGGGACATAGGGAGAGACAAGGAATTAAAACATTCAAGCGGATGCGATATCTCAGGTGCATGTGTTTGGCTTGTTTGCAGTTAGGCAGGAGTCAATGGGGAGGGCAGACAGTAAGTATTGAGAGGGAAGTTCTAACCGGCGTCGGGAAAGGCGATGAGGAAGAGGTGGGTTTTGAGGAGGGATTTGAAGGTGCAGAGGGAGGGGGTGAGGCGGATGTGGGCATTCCAGGCATGGGGGGCAACAAGGGAGAAGGGACAAAGGCGGTTAGGTGAGCAGGGGAGATGAGGGAGAGCAAGGGAGAGGACAGGAGGAGGGGGGGCATGCAGGAGTGTGTAAGGAGATAAGGGCGGAGAGGTAAGGGGGAGCCAGGTTGTGAAGGGTTTTGTAAGTAAATACTAGGAGTTTGTGAAGGATGCGTGTGGGAAGGGGGAGCCAGTGAAGTGAGGAGAGGAGAGGCTGCACATGGTTGAAGCGACGGGCCAAGTGGATGATCCTAGCAGTGGAGTTTTGGATGGAAATAAGGGGGGACAGATGAGAGCGGGGGAGGCCAGCAAGGAGGAGGTTACAGTGGTCAAGGCGAGAGATGACCATGGCATGAACAAGGATTTTGGCTGAGGAGACCAGAGAGAAAGGGGTGAATCCATGCAATGTTATGGAGGGCAAAGCAATAGGACTTGGCAACAGAATCAATGTAAGGTTTGAAGGAAAGGTGAGTTTCATAGACGAAGCCCAAGCTATGGGCTTGGGGGACAGGACAGATGGTGACCCCATCAATAAAGATGGAGAGGGAAGAGGGGGAAGAAGGGTAGGGAGGAAAGATAAGGAGCTCAGTCTTAGCCATGTTGATCTTGAGCTGACATTGGGATATCCAGGCGGAGATATCAGAGAGACAGTTGATGAGGCGAACTTGGACAGAAGGGGAGAGAGAGGGGGTGGAGAGAGAGAGTTGAGTGTCGTCAGCGACTCAGCGTAAAGGTGATATTGGAAGCTGTGGGAGGCAATGAGGTTGCCAAGGGACAGGGTGTAGACAGAGAAGAGGAGAGGGCCCAGAACAGAGCCTTGGGGAACCCCAACTGAGAGGGGGAGAGAGAAGGATTTGGAATTGGGAAGAGACACATTAAAGTAGTGGTCAGAGAGGTAGGAGGAGAACCAGTCAAGGACAGAGCCGCAGAAGCCTAGGGAGCGAAGAGAGTCCAGTAGAAGTGAGTGGTCGACCGTGTCAAAGGCAGCAGAGAGGTCAAGGAGGACAAGAATGGAGTATAGGCACTTAGATTTAGCGACCAGTAGATATTAATATTTGATTAATATTTGATTAAAATATTAATAAATATTTTAAATATTACATATTTTAATATTTATTTAAAACATTTATTTTAGATAAATATTAACAAATATTAATAATTAATTATCAATATTTTAATAAAATACTAAACAATCATTACGCATGCAGAAGATGGCCATTGTCCTTAACTAAAATGATGGTAATGCTATTGCCATCATTTTGGATAAGTGTGATGTGGAGGGCCATTTTGCACATGCATAATTAATTTATAAATATTTTTATTATTTTTCATACAGATCCATAAAAGGTGTAACATTTTTTGATTAGTTCCTAATTGCCATTTTCAGATAGTTATGGATTAATCTGAATCCCTAATGCCCATCCCTAATTAGCATACATTGTTATGATGTAGAAAAGGCGAACTTTAATAAGAGACTACTATGAACTTGCACATAGAGCTTCCTTGTTGGAAGCCATTTTGCTATATGTATAAGAGCAGATACCTTGGTGGTGTGATTTATTTCCTGACAGCTGCTGTTGTATATTAATAGGAATTTTGGTTTAACTTTATCTGGAGGCATTAGACGAAGGGTTCAGAAAAAGAACAGGTCCTCTAATTAATATTCCTCTTGTTGAGATTTGAACATAGTTTCAGTTTCAAATTAAAGCAGTGCTCAGCAAAGCATTCGCTGCTAATATGTTATAATTATGAGGTTTTAAGAGCAATGAAAATTTAATAGGCAGCATTTCTGAAAATGACACCATTTTGCTCCTTAACTGAATTCCATTACAGCAAAGATGGAATCAATTTGACCTCTTATTTCATCCATCTTTTGCATCTGCCTGAGAGGCTGCTTAATATATAAAAAGGAAAGCCTGCTGCTAAAAATAATCAAAGAACAGAAGTATATGGACTTTAATACTCATGTGCTCATTTAGAAGTGCATGGCTAATTTTTACTGACACTATTGTACTACATTTCTCCATGACTAAATATTAGAAGACCATTTTAAAGTTATCCTCCACTGAACTGTCTACTTAGTGTATGTGTTGGTTTTACTCCTCTGTCTTTATTACATACCCTTCAACATTTGGCAGAGAAAAACAGGTGCATTTCATGACATCCCTAATTTGCATATATTTGTATGCATTTATTATTATTAAGTATTTAAATTAAAATCTGTCATAGTCCCCAAACTAACTTTTGGGGCTGAGCTAGAAAAAAAGGATGTCTGCATGAGAGGCTCTAGGTACACATAGGTTTGTATGTGTGTACGTTAACTTATAAATTCAGTATGTTGAACAGTCACATTTCTCAAATGTGTGCATTTACTTTGGTTTTAAATTTTTAGTTTTTTAAAGACACACAGAGGGTCCCAGGTGGAAGCAGTGAGAGTTCTTTTCAGCAGCTAAAGAATCCTCTCTCTCAAGCCCACTCACACAATATTCAGTATTCAGGTCTCTCCTGCCTGGGTGTTATCTTACTTTGATAGCAGTGCATATCGCAAGCTTATTAAAGTGAGAAAAGATGCCCCACTCCCCCAGCAATGAATGAGTCAGGGCCGCCAATCTCTGTTTCAGGTTGTTTTTACAAGAGATGCCACCACGCGTGGCTAGCCAGGAAACATTCCCACTTGTCTGACCGCCTGTCTGAAAGTGCTGCGGGGGATGCACGCTCCCTGTGAGCATGTCACGCAGCATGTAATCTAATCATGGCCATTTCTGGTGCACTGCTGAGAAATCCAGAGTGTGCTGTGCGGGAAAAGCCAAAAAGGTCCATGGTAACAGGCGCCCACACATCCTCTGCCTGTATGAACTGGGGCAGCCACCCATGCCAGCAGACTGGTCCACTGCTCATAGGCACTGTGGGCAAGGCCGTGTGGCCTTTGCACGTGACAGGAACTAGCTGCAAGTGCTGGGGAGCCTGGGTCCTCACTGCTCACGCCTAGGATATGTCCGTTTCAAAGGCCAGCCCAGCGCGCCTCCCCCATGGTCCGTGGCATGGGGAGTGCGTGGTGGCTGTCGCAGTAGCCATGCTGGGATCCACCCATTAAAATCCCACCCCACACACGCCACCGGAGTTGTTGCTCCACAGCTGTGCCGCTCAGTGACCATAGACCGCCCCACCCCCAAGCCTTGCTAATTTAAAAACACTCCGTTTTGTTTCCTCTCCCATTAGCTAGCTCTTTGTGAAGCTGGATTAATGAGGTGTTAATGACCATCATTAACACCTGAACCTGGTACAAACCAAACAAGGCTACTGTACCAGACCAAAAGGTTCTCTGGGAGGGTATGTTAAGGAATATCTGTATGTACTTATATCTCTGGAGACTGGTGTAGCATCTTTTATCCATTGTAATTAATTCAAAAAGCCACTGCTATGCTGCTGTATTCTTATATACCTTATTGCACTAATTTTCCTTCGGACTCACACTATTACTTCATTTCCTAAAAGTGCTCCAACAGGTTCATATAAACCTCTGTTATCTGGCGTCTCCTTTAAATTATTTCTTATGTAGCACTGGTCTGAATTGTAACACATTTGCTCTGTCCTTAACTAATGTGCAATGAGTAGGCTTTTTGGAGACAGAGCTAATCAAAATAATTCTACAGGTTATAACCTTATTGCTGGACTTTGGTTTGAAATGCTGTTCGTGGGAAATGTTGACTTTAAAATAGAAAATTAATTAGTCTAAATTCCTGTTGTATTCCATTTTTTCCTTCACAATCTGTCGCAAGCTGTACAAAATATAGTAGCATCAGGGGATTTGGAGTTTTAATAAAAGTATTTGATCATTTCCACAAATAAAATTTTACAACGGAACAGAAAATACAGGACAAAACGCCTGACAGTGGCAGCAGAATCACAAGAAATCTGTAAATCTGTGCTTACATTTGGCAAACAGAATGAGAAAAGGAGAGGTGAGGAACACAACCAAGATCTACAGTACATTTTTATGGTGATAATAAACATGTAATAGAAGTTTCTGATGTCTTTCTCACTTTCGAAAGATTTTGTTTATATTCTTTTAAAAAGGAGCTGATTGGTGATAAGAAAACCCAGTCATCTTTCCCTATGATCTATAAGCTTTTTAATAATAATTAAAAAAAAATATCCGAAACACACTGAATCCCAGTTGTCGTATCTTGAGGTTCCTTCCATTTCTCATGTGCAGTTGAGCATCTTGTTGCTACCAGGACGCAGGAAGCAAATTTAAGATATGCCCGGAAGTTAATCTATCACAGCATAGTATCCAGATTGTTTTCAGAACCTTTAGTGACCTTTCTGGTTTTGCTTGTGGAAAAGGATTGGCAATTCTTATGTTCATTTCTGACTCACTACCTCATTTCTTATCTGCTCGTCCTGTCTATTTGTTGTATGCACCTGTTGTCTTTCACCAACATGTAAAGTTCACCGTAGGATGAATCACAAATATTTCTGTCCTGGAACAAATGTCTGTAGAATTTCTAATGCCTGTGGAATTCCAAATAACTAGAATATTAATAAAATTGATTTAATTGGAACCAATTAACTTGAGTTACAAAGGAGCAAATACTTTAGTCTTGTCTAATCCTTAACAGCATTTATTTATTTATTTATTTATTTAAAATTTTATCCCGCTCTTCCCCAAGGCTCAGGGTGGCTAAGAACACATATAAAAACATTAAAAACCATAAAAACAGAATACAACCCCCCTCCAAACCCGCAACCATCCCACAGCCCCCAACAAAACTACCCAATACCACCTCCATGTTCTACTCCAGCTCTCTCAGAACCTTACCCCAACCCCCCCCAGCAACCTCCCCATCCCCTAGCCCTCCCTGCCAAATACCTTTACAAAGAGAAAAGTCTTACATTGCCTCCCAAAGATGCTCAGGCTCAACTGAACCTCTGGGGAAAGGAGTTCCATAGCATCGGAACGGCAACTGAGAAGGCCCCCCTGTGAGTCCTCATCGTATGAATGAAACTAACCAAGGGTATTTTTAGACGTTACGAGACCACAGTCAATCACAGTGAACCCCCTGTGGTGGCCGTTTGTCCCATAACGTCTATTTGATTTCCACCAGATGTTCACCACGGTGAACCTCCGGTGGGAATCAAATTGGCCACAATTCTGGACCTCCAGCCGCCCAGAGATCCAGAATCGTGGTAGGATCAGGCCTCAACTGTGGTTGGATTGGCCACAATTCGGAAAAGGGTTGAAGTTAACATCTGTTACCTTCAGCCCTGCCGGATCGTGGTCCCGACCACGGAACGGGATCGGGCGCAGCGGCCACATTGGCCACTTCGCTCGCCCATCTCCCAAAAGGTGGGTGGCCAGGGGAGTGCGGGGGGCGGGGCTGTGCGGTTGCACCACGCCGTGCAGCCCCACCCCCTCCCTGATCCCCGGTGTTATGGTGGGGTGACACGGGGGGAAAGGAACCCCGGAAGGGAACACCAGCTCGTTCACTCCTCACGTGGATACACTCCCCTTTTTCACACAATTCCCAAGCGCTCGGGCTATATGCTCTTATAGGGAAAAAACTACCCCTCAGGATAACGGTTGGCCCCAGTATCTTAGTTAGACATAGGCCGTTTCATCATTGGGGTGGAGACAGCACGGCCCAGAGCTCAGCCCCCACTCGTGCAGCCAGGAGGCGTACCAGTACCCCTTTAGTTTCCCACACCCCACACGTACTTGGAAAGGTGCAGGGGTTAGACTAATAGTGCCCGACACGTGGGGTTAACAGGGGAACTAAGCCCAGGACTGAGGTTAGGGATATAACACAGATAGCAAGGATTCTAGGGCAGGAGGTTCCAGGGGATAGGGTTACCAAAAGGGGGAATTGGTGGTTAGACTTTCACACGCACTCACTCACCTTGCTCTCTCTCACTCACTCTCCTTCAGTCACTCCGATCACACTCTCAATCTCTCTCAGAACTTCTCAGCACAGCACAGCACAACACAACTCTCCGTTCGTCGCAAGGGGCCAGTCTCTCAGCAAGCTGATCACTGGCGACGCCCTTCAGTCTGCGTCTTCCTTTTATGGCCCTAGCCCCGCCCCAGGCCGCGCCCGTATGCGTGCAGAGCGACGCCCCACGTCTGCAAGCCCCGCCTCTTTTCCCCGTCGTGCTGCCAGGGTTCTTACTGTGCGCCTAGCAGCTCGGTGTGGAGACCCCGGGCCTGTGCTAGAAACCCCATGCTGATCCCTATGTTGGGGAGCTAATAGGCGGCGCGTTCGTGACCCACGCCGCCCTCTGGGCCGCCGACCCCCGAGGAACCTCACAGTACCCCCCCCCAAGGGCCCCCCCCTCCCCCGAGGGGGCGGACCAGGCTTAGAAGGGTGGCAAGCATGAAAGGCGCGAACTAAGCGAGGGGCATGAACCGAAGCAGCCGGTTCCCAGGAACGGTCAGAAACATCATACCCTTTCCACTCCACAAGGTATTGCAAGGAGCCATAACGGCGCCGAGAATCAAGGATAGCTTGAACCTCGTATTCTGGAGCGGAGCCTAAGGAGGGAACAGGGGGGGGAGGAGTGGGCGGAGGAAACAGAGGGGGTGAGTAAGGCTTCAGTAGGGAGACATGGAAAACAGGGTGGCAATGAACGTGGGGGGGAAGTTGGACTTGGTACGTGACAGGATTTAACTGGCGTTGGATGCTACAGGGCCCAAAGTACCTGTCGGCAAGTTTCGGAGTTGGACGTCCTGACGGGTAATGGCGTCTATCCACCCATACGAGGTCTTCGATGACAAATGATGGGGCAGTGCGTCGAAGCCGATCAGCTGCGGTTTTATAGCGAAGACGTGCGGATCGTAGGGCGGCAAGGGCCATTGCATGATAAGAGTGGAGTTTTTGAAGCAATGCCCCGACGGCAGGAACATTGGTGGTGGGTAGTTCTGGAAAATGAAGCCGCAGATGAACGCCGTAGGAGATGTAGAATGGTGAATATCCGAGGAAAGCATTGGGAGCGTTGTTATGAGCGAACTCTGCCAGTGCTAGAAAATCCGCCCAGTCGTTTTGTAAATAATCACTATAACATCGTAAATATTGTTCTAAGGCTTGATTAGTACGTTCCGCCTGTCCATTAGCTTGTGGATGGTAGGCCGTTGTAGGGGTTAAGCGGACGCCTACTAGTTTAAATAAACTTCGCCAAAAACGAGCAATAAATTGCGAACCACGGTCTGAAACAATAGTATGAGGGAGACCATGTAATTTAACAACCTGTTGTAAAAATAAAAGCGCTGTCTGGGGTGCCGAAGGCAGCCCTTTACAAGAAATGAAATGGGCCATTTTAGTGAACTGATCGACAACCACATATATAGTGGTATATCCTTGTGAGGGGGGAAGTTCTACAATGAAATCCATATTAATTTGTTGCCACGGTCCTGTAGGTAGGGGGCGTAATTGTAAAAGACCTTGTGGTTTTTGGCGGGGAATCTTGGTACGGCTACATACATGACATCCTTGAACATATGCGCGTACATCACGTCGCATTGATGGCCACCAAAAATGTCGCTGTAGAAGTGAAAAGGTGCGTTGGTGACCGGGATGTCCTGCTAGGGGCGCATCGTGGTGGGCTTGTAATATTTCCTGTCGAGCAGACTCAGGAATGACAATTATTTTGGGCTGGGCTGGGTTTTTGGGGTCAAGTATCTGTACGGGTGTCGTAGTAGATGAAAAAGATGGGAGATTGTCTACCGACCTTTCTAAGGAGGAGACTGTTGTTCCAGTAGCTGCAAATACGGTAGGTGATAACACTTTTTCGTTTTGAGCGGCTGGGGTCCTTACAGTCTCGGTATAACGGGACAGAGCATCCGCCACCACGTTTGTCTTTCCTGGTCGGTAATGTATCTGGAATGAAAAACGTGCAAAAAACAGCGCCCATCGAGCATGACGGGCATTCATGATACGTACGGTTGGAAGGAAGATAAGGTTCTTATGATCCGTCAGAACTTGTACAGGATGGGCGGCACCTTCAAGATAGTGTCGCCAGTTTTCGAAAGCCATCTTTATGGCAAGGAGTTCACGGTCCAATATAGT
>QEPC01002394.1:1938219-1961120 GCA_003113815.1 Sphenodon punctatus | reverse complement strand
CAGTACCCCTTTAGTTTCCCACACCCCACACGTACTTGGAAAGGTGCAGGGGTTAGACTAATAGTGCCCGACACGTGGGGTTAACAGGGGAACTAAGCCCAGGACTGAGGTTAGGGATATAACACAGATAGCAAGGATTCTAGGGCAGGAGGTTCCAGGGGATAGGGTTACCAAAAGGGGGAATTGGTGGTTAGACTTTCACACGCACTCACTCACCTTGCTCTCTCTCACTCACTCTCCTTCAGTCACTCCGATCACACTCTCAATCTCTCTCAGAACTTCTCAGCACAGCACAGCACAACACAACTCTCCGTTCGTCGCAAGGGGCCAGTCTCTCAGCAAGCTGATCACCGGCGACGCCCTTCAGTCTGCGTCTTCCTTTTATGGCCCTAGCCCCGCCCCAGGCCGCGCCCGTATGCGTGCAGAGCGACGCACCACGTCTGCAAGCCCCGCCTCTTTTCCCCGTCGTGCTGCCAAGGTTCTTACTGTGCGCCTAGCAGCTCGGTGTGGAGACCCCGGGCCTGTGCTAGAAACCCCATGCTGATCCCTAAGTTGGGGAGCTAATAGGCGGCGCGTTCGTGACCCACGCCGCCCTCTGGGCCGCCGACCCCCGAGGAACCTCACACCCGGTAGGAATCAGGCCGCCATGTCTGAAGGATGGCCGAACAGATTCCTGACCAGGATCTGAAACGGATCCTGGTCCATGATTGAGCATGGCGGGTCTCCGGGCCCGTCATGCCTAAAATTACCCCAACGGTACCCACAGGGAGGCACTCCCAGCTGATCTCAGGGGCCACAGTGGGGCATGGAGGGACAGATGGTCTCTCAGATATGTGGGGCCCAGACTATTTAGGGCTTTAAAGGTACAACATATGGTGTTTTCTGATGAGATGCAATTCCACATGGCCACCCAGGTGTTGTGGATCTGTCTGAAGGTGTCCTTTCCCATGAGCCATGGCGCACCCACTCTCGGCCACTCATGCAGCAATGTTGTGAAATCCGGAGTGCACCATGCGAGGCAGTCCAAATGTGTGGTGGCTGCCTCTGTGGCCACAATAGTCATGCTGGCTGTTACCCGTTTTATTTGCTCCCCATGCACTCCACATGTTATTGTTAGGGGGGCAAGGGACGGGGAAGGAAGGGGTCACGCTCCCAAAGCAGTCGCAAGGGCAGCACACTCTGTTTATAGGGTCCCTCAGGTTCTTATAGTGGCAAGGGGAGCAAGCTATGAGAGCGACACCTAGCCAAAGATCATCACAGGGACTGGTGAACAGTGCAGTGCCCACTCTAGGTCTCTTATGTACCCACTGATCCAGGGAAGGGAGTGTGGACTCAGTGGTGGCTCAGGGGCAGGGAAGGGGAACTTAGGACCCAGGGGAAGAGGCAGGAGGGAGGATAGGGCAAACGTACCAGGAACAAGATGCAGGGAAATAGGGAAACAAGGCAAACTCACGCACTCTCAGCAGTCACTCTCTAGTAATGAACACACACCCACACACTCACCTCGCACTGCACATGCTCACACACTCTTGACACCGTTTACAGTTCTCACCCCTCTACGCAATAACACCAAACGCTCGGGGCCAGTCTCGCGGCACAGGTCCGATCACCAGCGAGGAACAGCTAGCCTCACTGGGCTTAAATAGGGCTCTCCTCTGCCTTTGCACGCAAGCGCGCTGAGCACCGGGGTGCTACTTCTGGGTCTGAGCCTCACGTGCGTACTGGTCGCTGGGTTGCCGGGGTAGCAGTGGACGCTGCGCTGTCAGGCTCGCGCATGCTCTCTTCTGCCTGTGCCTGTTGCAGCGATGAGGGAACGGCTGGCTGTGAACAAGTGCAGCGCAGCCGGGGCAGAGGCGCCTGGAAATGCCTCCGTACACGGGACACTCTCCTCCCAACCCCCCAGGGCCTGACAGTTATAATATGTTTTCATATTATAAAAATAGATCCTACAAGTTTTCATCTTTTGTTGTTTGAGATTTTTATACAAATTAAAAATTGAATTTTTAAGCAGAATTTTGAAACCCAGCTGCTGCTGTTATTAGTTTACATAGTACCAGCAATGTCTCGGGTGCTGAAGCTTGGCAACTCAGTGGTCCGAGGACCAGATTTTTTCCTTACATTGATGGAAGGGCCAGATCACGAAGCTTTGTATCTGAAGAAATTCCAGGATTCAACCAAATAGATTCAGTTACCTAAATCATTTGTGTTAATAGTTTCACTGAAGTCAGTGGAACTATGCCAGTGAGAGCAGAGTCAGGCCCTGCATAATCATCACCCTCTCTCATCTCAAGTTGCTACAGCTCCTGGTTTGACCTGGAGAGTCCAGGTTTTGACCTGGAGTTGCCAGGATCTGGGGTGGGATGGAGGAGAAAACCCTGATTTTTCATCTTGTTGGTGTGCTTGGATGGGGGTGGGGCCCTGCTGGAAACGGGTGGGAGAGTCCTTTTACCCAAAAGCCTTTTGTCATGCTCCCACTCCTTTCTGGGTGAAAACATTTGGAAAGGTGAGAACCCTATTTTCATCCAGTGTGTCAACACAATATGTCATTCCAAATATGCACATCAAGCAGAAAATAGACAAATTACTTCACCGGTTTTTGTTTAAAAAAATTCTCATTCTTTTTGGATTTTTCTTTTTGTGGAGAAACTGAGTTTTCTTTTGTTCATAATCATTTTTGCAAGATGCACAGCTGTCTTAAAGCTCTATTATGGTGGCTGTTCAAATATAACCCAGCCATCTGTTTACACTGCTCGTTTTTTTGTTTATGATGAAACCAATCGCAATATAGCTGCTTGAAACATTTCCCCCAGAAACTAAAGGGTCAAAAGCATGTCAAAAACTTAAGATTTCTTCAACAGCACTTCCCAATCCTAGAAGTCTGTTTTTTGATAGAATACAATGAAGACATGGGATACTGACAAGATCTAGGTAACTGCCCAAATCCTGTTATAGGATAGGGGCAAGGAGGGTATCAGGACTAGATTTATTGTCTTGGAACATCTCTGGGCTAAAATCCAAGTGTAATGACTTGCATTGGCTGAAATTTAGATATAGGTTTCAGGTTCTCTTTTTTCAAGAAACATGGATGACCAAGATTCCCTCAGTAAACTATTGTATTCCTTTTGTGACTAAGGCCTGGAAGGATAATAAGAAAGGTAGATGTAGAGGGGGCCTGGCTATATTTGTTTCCAGCTTGCTGGAGGTCGAGGTTACCCAGATTCTTATTGTTTCCTAATTTGTTTTGGCCATTGCTATTAATTCCCGGAAGGATAATCTCCTAATATTTGTGAATGTGTATTTTCCTCCTACGATGAAAGGAAAAGATCCTCTTTGGTGGAAAGACCATCTGGGTAGTAAGGATGTTGAGAGCTGATTTTGTGGTTGTTTAAATAATTATATTAGGGGACTTTAATGATAGAGTTGGGATGATCTGGATTCTATACACCAGATCCAGGAACCAAAAATAAAGAAGGAAATAAAGCAGGCCAGCAGTTGGCACAACTGATGTACGAATATGGCTTTAGGATGTTGAACGGGCGGCTAGTCCCTGATGTGTCAGGAGCCTATACTTACTATTCAGGCGTTAGGATATTTTCAGACGTTACGTGATCACGGTCAACCACGGGGAATCCCACGGCGTGATCGTGATCCCGGAACGTCTGTTGGGGAGAACGGAAGTTCCCCCCCCAGATGTTCACCTCCGTGAATCACGGGGGGGAATCACATTCACCACGCAAACGGAGGTCCCGGCGAGACCAGCCCATTTGCATGGTGAATGAGATTCCCTCCTGTGATGAAGGGGACCCTATCGTCTGTCCCAAGACCGCGGCCTGGAATCTGCGGTGGGATTCCGGGCCGTGGTCAGTGCGGGGGGGGGAGTCGGGCTTTGCAGCCGCATTGGCCGTGGTGCCTTCCCGTCCACTGGAGGGCGGGCAGCCGGGGCAGCGTGGGGGGGAGGGGCTGTGCAGCTGCACATTGTGCTGCACAGCCCCGCCCCCCTGGATTCCCCGCCGGGATCGACCACCGCATCTGTTCATCATTACGCGGTGGCCCCAACGGGGAATCAAAGGAGTGATTCCATGCCGGGGCGAATTGGCCCCAGCACGTCTGAAAATATCCTTAGTTACAGAACTGTGGATTATATATTGGTGGAGGCCCAATCCTTTGGAAGAGGCAGATATATGGAGATTTTTGAAAGAGTAGAGAGTGATCATTTTCCTTTATTTTGCTCCCTAAATTTCACGGAGGCAGTTAAACAAAGCCCACCTAATAAGCCAGTGGGCAGGGTCAGACGCTCCTGGGATGATGTGCTGATCCAAGAAGTCAGGATGACACTTGACTCTTGGGCTGCACTTTAAGATTTTATGCAATCCAAGAATTGCAATATACAGTTAGCCTGCTGTGACTAACTAGGAACAGATTTGCTAGAATTGTTGACTAGACAAACATCTTTTTTTGGTCTTACATTTCATAAAAACTGGTTTGACCAAGAGTGTTTAGAGGCCAAACAGTTGCTTAGGACTATGCAGATAAAATGGAAGGAGTCAAGTGTTATCATCGATTGGGAATGTTTTAAGGTTACTAAATTAGATTATAAGACTTTGCTTAAGAAAAAGCTGGCATACCAGAACCGATGTTGGAAGACACTGGAGGATGCCATTTGAAAAAACAACAGTAGAACCTTCTGGTTTGTAGTCTCAGGAAAAGGGGGAAAAGCCACACAAGCGATTCCCATATAGGAGGTTCTGATTGGGCTCTCTTTTTTTACTGGTAAGTTTTTAAATCTAAGATGGATCCTTAAGTAGTAGAGATCCTTAAGGTTGATTGCAAGGACTTAGGCCCTTTTCTAATATCAGAGGATCAAGTGAATGGCTATATAACTTTCCTTAGGGCCAACAAGGCACCGGGTTCAGATTATCTGGCTCCTGAAATCTTTAAGCAGTTTAGTGACTGGTGGTTACCAGTCCTATCTATCCTATTTAATAATATAATATTGTTTAATGTATGGCCTTCTGGTTGGAAATGAACAATTATAGTTCCTATTTATAAAAAGGGAGATAGGAGCAAGCCTGATAGCTATAAACCTATTAGCTTGATTAATATATTGGTAAAAAAGTATGGTAAGCATATTTTATATCACTTGGATCAATGGATGCATAGGTGCAAGATCCCTGGTGAAAAAAAAGCAGGTTTCCACTCTGAACACTCTACAATTGACTAGTACTTTACACTTAGCTACTTGATAGCTAAATACTGGGGCCAGAGGCAGTGCCTCTTCGTAGCCTTTATGGATCTAAAAGGCGCCTTTGATGGGGTAGAAAGAGGCTCATTGTGGTCAACATTTATTAAACTGGGGATAGACAAAGCACTATTATATGTATTAGAGTGCGACCATGCCAATTTAGAGGTGTGAGTTAGATTTGGAAATTAATGGAGAATTGTCCCCAATTTTCCAGGTTAAACAAGGTGTATGCCACGGTTGTCTTCTTGATCCTTCGATGCATGCCCCGAAACTGTTGAACCAGGATATTCCCTGCCTCCTATTTGCAGATGACGCTGCTTTAATGGCTACAAGTAAGGTGGGCCTCCAGAGACTTCTTAATAAATTCTCCCAGTATTGTGTATCAAACATAATTGAGATAAATGGGAGTAAATCCAAGATTATGTGTTTTTGGACACAAAGGCACCCGCCCCAAGCTGCTGTATCAGGAGGGGCAGTGTATCAAGTTTTTATAGATAAAATAAATTATAAATAAATAAATGGTATGTTAACCAGGGGAGAATTGAGCAGGCTAGTTCCTTTACTGATGTAGGGGTTACCTTCTCTAATACCCCTAAATGGCCCTGCCATACAAAAAGAATTAAGATACAAGCTATCCAAGCTATGGAGGGGATTTTCAAATTCTATACTGTTCGGGAAGAAACCCTGGAAACTCCATGCTGGGAGTTTGAAAATCGCCTTTCCTGTTCTGTATGATGCAGAGATCTTTGACCTCAATATCAATTTTAGAGACACTGTGGAGAAGTTGCAGAACCAATTTCTGAGACGTATTCTAGAGGTTACAAGAGGGACACTGGGTCCCCTTATTTGCAGAGAAACTGGCTCCACTAGTATGAAAACACAAGCAATTTTGAGACAGGTTAATTACTGGCTTAAAATTAGACAATACCCCCCAACAGATATCCTAAGCTATGTCTGCTTGACTACGAGGTCAAGTCGGCTAAGCTTTTTACTTGTTTGGATGAGATAAAGACGTCCTTATTCATTTCTGGGTTCGGTGATTGCTGGGAGTTGGACAAGATACCACTCCCAGGACTTCAATCACGTCTAGCCATGCAGTTAAATGAAATAGATCTTCAAAATGACAGGGTCTATGTATGTCAGATGAAATGTGTTCCCCTGTTTGGACTTTTTAAAACTGAAAATGGCCCAGCTCCTTGCTTGGTAAGACCAATTAAACCTGGTCATCGGAGGGCCATAACCAAACTAAGGATGAATAAGATCAAGCTTGCAGTGATTAAAGGGAGATGGGACAAAATCCCATATAAGAAACACCTCTGCCCTTGTCTGCAAAATCAAATAGAAGATGTTATACACCTTCTATAGCATTGTCCCTTTTATGGGTAATTTCACATGTGATAGGCCCGGAGGCCTACCATGCTGAACCCTGGACTGGGATCCATCTCGGATCCTGGTCCGTGATCAGGCCGGCCATCCTTTAGACGTGCCAGCCTGATCACTAACAGGGATCAGGGAGGGGGCGGGGCTGTGTGGTGCGACGTGCGGCCGCACAGCCCCGCCCCCCCTGTGCTCCCTCAGCCATCTGCCCTTGGGAAGACGGGTGGGTGCAGCGGCCAATCAGGCTGCTACGCCCGATCCTGTATTGCGGTCGGGGCCATGATCTGGGATGGGCCAAAGGTAATTCAGGTTACTTTTGGCACATCCCAGATCGTGGCCACTCTAACCACGGTTCTCAACCTCCGGACGGCCAGAAGTCCAGAACCGTGGTTATTTTGACCCCCACCAAAAAATCACTGTGGTGAACATCTGGCAGGGGCCAAACAGACGTTCACGGGAATGCCGCCACCACAGGGAATCCACTGGGGTTCACTGTGGTGAAAGGCATTTTCATAACATCTGAAATTTCTCTATGTGGATCCAAGGGCTGAATTACAACTTCAACAGGTTATTCACTTCAAAGATTGATCTAGCAGGCTAAAAACAATTTGGTTACTGCAAAGTGACTCTGTTGCTATTCTGTCTGTTTTGGAAAAATAAATACCTGGCCAATGTTTGGGAAATTAGGAAAAACTTAGGTCTCAATTTTTAGTATATGAAACTTCAAGTTAAGTTAAAAGTCAAACCAGCTATAAACTAGCTAATGTATAGGTCTATGTTATCAAAGTGTTGGGCATGTTTGATCCCAATAAAGTTCTATTAGCCTTCCCCTTCCATGGATAGAGGATATTATGGAAGCAAGCGGTTGGACTTATTGTATTATGTTATGAATTTTATTATTATTTATGTATCATGTATTGTTACTTTGATGATTTTTGATTTGGCAAAAAGCACTAACTAACTAACTAACTAACTGCTATTTCCCAAAAGCTTGGAATAAAATATAGCATTCTAACTATAGAGCAAAACCCACTTTATAAATTTCAGTAATCTGAGGAGCAGTAAAGTACAAGTGGAATGAAAATCACGATGAACTTGCACTAAATTGTGTACAATTTACATTCCTAATAGAGGAACCCAGTAATCTTCTGCAGGTAGAAGAATCTTCTGCAAGTTCCATTTTTGAATGTTTGATCCCTATCTAGTAATTTGAAGAAGCGTCTTATCACAATTATGAACAATTTTTCCTAGATTTTTTTCTTTTTTAACTTCGGGTGATTTCAGACATTACGAGATCACACTCAACCACAGTGAATCACGGTCAATTCCACGGCTGGGCCAAAGCGCCCTGCATGTCTGTTCAGAGGCCACCAGATGTTCACCACAGTCAGTACCCACATGGGGTCAAATCAACCACGCTTCCGGAGCTCCGGTCCGGACCATCTCTGAAAGCGTAATCAAAGAGATTCCCAACAGGAAACAACAAAAAGTAACGTCTGAACGGCAACCACCGGCTGGAACCAAAGACAATGATTCCCAGCCAGGGACAAAGCATGCATCATTGCTGCCAGGCAACTAGCAACAATGGGTGATTTCAGACATAACGGGCCCGTTGGCCCCGTACCGAAATCACCCTAGTCATTCTCCGCCGGGGTCACCCCATCACGCCGCAACAGATGTGCTGGGGGGATCCCGGCGGGGAATCTGGGAGGGGGCGGGGCCACGCGGCACAATGTACAGCCGCATGGCCCAGCCCCCTCCACGCTCCCGCTGCCCGCCCTCCGGGAAGACGGGCGGGCGGCGGGGCCAATGAGGCCGCCGCGTCGGGCCGGATTCGCCACGGCCCGGGGTCCCGCCGGTGATCCTGGGCCATGGCGCCCGACCAGACGTGACACCGGGGTTCACCTTGGCATGGGATTGCATTCAACACGCGGCGGCCTCCGGTCCCCCCGCTTCGGCTGCTCACGTGTCGAATGCAATCCCCAGCCATGGTAACATCTGGGGGGAAACATCCGTTTCCCCCAACAGACGTGACGCTATCACAGCCACCACACGGAATTGAGCGTGGTTCACTGTGATATCGTCACATCTGAAATCACCCAATGCAGACCAGGGAGGGAGATTTAGGGTGATTTCAGATGTTACGGGGCCCTTTGGCCCCGTACCGAAATCACCCTATTAATTCCCCGCCGGGATCACCCCGTCATGCCATACCAGACATGCCGGGGGGATCCTGGCGGGGAATCTGGGAGGGGACGGGACCGCGTGGTGTAACGTGCGGCCGCATGGCCCCGCCCCCTCCACGCACCCCACCGCCCGCCCTCCGGGGAGACGGGCGGGAAGCAGGGCCACTGAGGCCGCCGCGTCGGGCCGGATGCGCCACGGCCCAGGATCCCGCCGGCAATCCCGGGCCGTGGCGCCCGATCAGACGATACGCCGGCGTTCACCTCGGCGTGGAATTGCATTTGACACGCGGCGGCCGGCGGTCCCGCTGCTTCGGCCGCTCACGTGGTGAATGTAATTCCACGCCGTGGCAACATCTGGGGGGAAACATCAGTTTCCCCCAACAGACGTTAGGAGATCACAGCCACCACGCGGAATTGAGTGTGGTTGACTGTGATCTCGTAATGTCTGAAAATACCCTTAAAGGGCACACGACAGCAGCCGGGACACGCCGCCCCGTGCCTTCCGGGTGCTTTGACCAAGGCCTGGCCCGGGATCAGCGTAATGTCTGTTGCGTTGCCCCGGGTCATGGTCTGGCAGCTCGATTCCCTGCCGTGGTTCTGCTCCCGTCATGTCTGTTTGGGGCTTTTTTTGACCACGGGGGGTGGTTGATCTGTTCACCCCTGCTGGGAATCGGGACAGCGTAATGTCTGAAATCACCCTTCATTTCATAGACTTTATAAATAGAATCAGTTTGTTCTAAGGCATTAGGAGACATTTCATGAGAAATGTTTCAGTTTGCTAATGCACATGCTTTTTCTTTTTTTAAAAAAGTTTTTGAATTTGTTGGGCACAAGAATTCAAGAATCTTCAAATTAAATGTGACCTATACAATTCTTTTTGTTTGTTCATTTTTAAAAATAATTTTGTAGGATCCAAGATTGTTTAGAACTACTGTCTTTTTATACATGCAAGGAAACATGGTGTTACCCTGAGATTTTCTAAGGAATTAGGTCCACCATGGGGTCAGGGATCTCCATAGGAAAGCTCAAGTTTCCTCACCAAAAAGTCACATTATTATTATTATTATTATTTATTATTATTTTATTTTATTTTATTTATTTAATCAATTTTCATCCCGCCTCTCCTGAAAACAGCTTGGGGCGGCTAACAATTTCAAAACATAAAAATACAATCATATAAAAAAATGTAAAACACTCCTAATAATATTAAAATACGGTTAGGCACAAAAAACAATAAATAAGGATAGGGGGAGATTAAAACCCCCAATAGACAATTATGACTAAAATACTACAATTTATTGCCCTGTCAAACAGACTTACACAGTACTATAAAAACACTACGGAAACACGCAAAAAAGGTTATTGATTACCACATATATATTCTTGGAGAATATATCTCACCACACAGATATCGCAGGTCCCATAAAAAGATGTTCAGGGACTGTGGGGTCCTGCTGAGGAAGATAAGATGTTAACTTGCTGCTATGCTGGAGACTTGATAAGAATTAAAGTAAAAATAGTAAAAATAAAAGATAGAAAAGATAAAGAAAAATATTAAACAAAATTTGTTCAGTGGTTGAGGAGCATGGAAGCTCCAAAAAGGGAGGGAAAAGACAGAGAAGCACCTAGGGGAACTCTGTCCACCTGACAGAGTTAAAAATGGAAGAGAAACAGGTTTATCCAAGATCAATACAGTGCTTCCCTAAAATAAAAATAATGTCTGCACCTGGGGACAAAACCTTAAAGAAAAATAAGAATTGCCCTTGGAAAATGGGAATATATATATATATATATATATATATTTTAAATTAACTTTAAGGCAAAAAGAGAAATGGCTTGAAAAGAGTGAAAAATGAGAAAATTGAAGTTAAAAATGAAAATAAAATGGCTTTAAAAGCATGAAAATTGAGAAAAATGAAGTTTAAATGAAAATAAAAATGGTTTGATAAGAGTGAAAAATGAGAGAAATTAAGTTAAAAATGAAAATAAAATCTAAAAATCAGAATAAAATTAAAAATGAGAAAAGAAAGAAAAGTAGCCTTAAAATAGTTTAAAAATGAAAAGTGGCTTTAAAAATGAAAAATAAAAGACTTAGGAAAAAGTAGTAAAAGAAAAGATTGGAAAATAAAAGAAAAAGAGTTGGAACAAAGTCCCACAGGTGACTTGGTCCAGCAGCATGTTGGTTAGCAAGCGTCTTCCTTTCCTTCTTCCTTTGTCAACAACATCCTGCCAGTCTTATAGGTTTTCTGAGAGTCTTTCAATATGGCTGCCTGGTGTTCCTCCAATCAGTGGCCGGCAGGTCAGGGAAGACCTGGTGTTCCTCCAATCAGCATGACGTTTGCCTCTTGCTAAGTGATGACACTAAAGAAAGATGTTTTTGGTTTCCATGTCTCCACAACTGTATCTTTTTCATGGTTAATTTGACTTCATCCCTCCTCACTTCTATGAACCAAGACCATGGTAACCTTTTACCAGTCCTGATCTTTGGCCCACTTCACTTTCCCTTTATTGTAGGCCAATATATGGTTGGTGAAATCCATGCTAAATTTTATCCAAGGTTATGCCGTAAACAATGTCAATTCCAGTTAAACTCTGTCAAAGGTCTGCAATCTAAGCAAATCTAAGCAATACAAAGTAAAATTACATACAACAATGTGTTTGAGTCCCTTTTACAAACATGGTCCAATGCCATGTTGGCACATCTTTTTGGTTTACAATAATGCAATATTACATACAAGCATTACAAAATACGAATACTGTTGATGGTTACATAACAATACTGAAGCAATTCAATAGGCAAACAAGCAAGTCTTACGCAGTACTGTACAACTCTTTGTGTTCAAGAAGAACTGTCCTGAAGTATGGCACCCTAAAAACAAAGTGGCTTTCCTCCCCTGTATTAATCAGGTCACTTCAATTGTAAATTATCATAGTGTATTTTTAGCCACGCTTCATGAGTCGCTTGCTCACTTAGGTATTCTGGAAACTGCTTAACAGGGTACATATTCTGCTATCAAGGGATGGACAAACTAATCCCTTTTCCAGACTTTCAGTTGAGAGGAATGAAATCAACGAGTATTCAAATCCTGTCCTCTATTAGACAATGAGACCTGATAAATTGTGGGACTTAATTTGTTTATGATAGGTACAGGACCATCCCAATGACCTGTGAGGGTGTGGTTCTGTTTCCTAAATCTCTGTTACATCACCTTATCTCCCACATGTCATTCTTGTTTTGTTTTTAAACTTCTTGTCCATCTGATTTTTAGCATATTCCAAATGATGTGCTACTGCCTTATGGGTTTCCTTTATCTGTTCCTTAAGCTGATTTACCGATTCATGTGTTAACCCTTTTTGTTGCCCCTGGGTATCCATTCCCCACCACCATATTTCTGGGGTTCTCCTTTGTCATTACCTCAAAGGGTGTTATAGGCATGTCCCCACGTGTGCTACAAAGAGCCATCAATATAGTAGGAAGTCATATATCCCAATCCTTCCCATTGTGGTTTATGACTTTCTTTAGGGATTCCTTTAAAGTACGATTAGTACATTCTACCTGTCCTGAGACCTGTGGATGGCGTGCTATATGAAACATTTGTTTTATTCCTAATGCTTGGCACAACTGGTGCATCACCTTCCTTGTGAAGGGAGAACCACAATCTGAATATAAAACTCTTGGAAGTCCCCATCTAGATAATACTACATTGTACAATACTTGAGCTTTAGTGGCTGTTGTGTTTTTTTTAGTGGATATGGCTTCAATCCACTTGGAGAAGGAGTCCACCATCACTAAGCAGTATTTATTTCCTCTAGCTGTTACTGGGAGTGACCCAATGTAATCTATCTGTGTCATTTCCCATGGACCATCAGTCCTTTGGTGTTGTAAAGGTCCCTTCACCACCCACATATCAGCATTAACCATTGCACAAACTCAACGGTTCTTTATCCATTGTGTCACTTTGACATATACCTCTGGCCACCATGCAAAAGTTATTATCCGTTGATAGGTGCTCTCTATTCCCTGGTGAGCTTGCTCATGACAGTATTGGATTATATGACTCCTACATCCTTTGGGTGCCACCAGTACTTGGAGGTTAACCTTATATGCCCACACTATCTCATCCTGTTTCTTTACTGTCCATAGTCTGTGTTCCCTATACTGTTTCCCCACTAAAGCTTGTACTTCTGAATCCTGGTGTATTCAAAAGTACCTCTACCTGCTGCTTATCAGGGATTCTTTCCTCCTGTCCTAAAACAACCCACAAATATTTTACCTCAAGCTGTACAAGTTGTGCCTTAGCTCTATTTATTTTAAACCCTGTTTTCTGAATGACCTCCAACACCTGTTTAGTATACTGTTCCACTTCTTCCTTATTTTCCCCAAACACCAACAAATCATCTACATAGGATATCACATGATTTCTTGTCTCGGGGGCAACTGATCCCACATCCTAGTCACATGAGCATGACAAATGGCTGGGGAGGTATGAAATCCTTGTGGTGTCCTAGTAAAACAATATTGCCTATTATCCATATTCTGGGACAGATCCTGCCTCACACACCAGTTGTCACACCATGCTGCAGAGGATACCTGTGCACATGTATACGGTTTGTGTTCTGGTTCCTACACCACTCCATATCTCTGCCTTTTGTATTCCCCAGATCCTGGTCATTCTTGTTTGCTTGACTACCCCCTATGGCAGTGAACATCTATGATGCTTGTTAAGATAACTGTTTGCAAATTATTTGCTTTGTGCTGTTGTACAATTAAGAAGTATTTAATAGCAAGCTTTGAAAAATGAAATCAACCATGCACATAGAACATCCTCTCCCATATGCCAGACCTGGGCCCCCGGCCTTCATAATGCCTTTCAAAGCATTACCATTACAATTCTACAGAGACAATGGTTAGTTACTCTTTTTAATTGTCACTGGTGAATGACTTTCAAATAGTCCAGTAGTTAAATATTCTGTCTTCCAATTTCTCCCTTCAATCTGGATCCCATCCTCTCCACTCAACGGACACTGCAGAAATTGCCAATGACATTCTCGTGTGCTGGGCACATTGCTGGCACCATATAAATACTTAATAATAATTAATTAATAAAATAGCTTTAGTTAGGATGCTACAGCAGCATTAGCAGTTTGGCTGAGTCACTAACCTTTGGGGCTACTATGTTAACAATCCTCACTGTGTCTTTGAGTGTCTTCAGACAGACCCTACCCAGGTCTGCTCCAGGGGTGGCCAGTGCCACGTCCCCCGCACCCAGGCCCACCTGTGTACCCAGCCCCACCTGACCCGGTGGCTGCTGTGGCCCATGGTCCACCCACACATCATCCTCTTCCACCACACCATAGAGTTGGAGGTGGATTTCCCAGTGCTCTAGGCTGCCACCTGCAACTCTATGGGGTTACCCAGGGCAATGGACAGCAGCTCCACCTCCAACCGGTGCCCCAACTTTGGGCAGTCTGCTCCACTGGTGGTGCTCCAGGATGTTATGGAGTACTGCAAGAAGGGCTAAGCATCACAGGTGGTGCCTGCTCCGCCTGCACATTAGGAAGTCTGCCTTTACACAGACGGGGCACCTGGAGGTGAGGCGGACCAGAGGCGGGGCAGCCATCCATCTGTTTACACCCATTGTGTTGCTTCTCTTTTAGTTTATTTAGAAAATGAGGGAAAAGCTCCCAGTTCTTTATCTTATGGAACAGGATGTTGGCTGAAGGGCAAAGGGTGAAGTGCATAGGAAGCACAGTCTGGAAGTGAGATTCAGACTTTCATCCTTTGGTGCCCTTGTTTGATAAACATTTCTCAAGGCCACAGGAGATCTATTGGATGCACTCCCTCCTCCCCTCGCCCCACCTTCCAACACTAACGATGGAATGATCCCTTCTGCCCTGACCTTGGGGAGGGAGAATGGAATGTTCCTTTTATGTCCTATCTCCCATTATTGCATCTATGTTCAACAGCTATTGTAAATACATACACAGAGTAGCAACAAATGTTTGTTTGTGTCTGGTAGTGACAATATGTTTCTACTGGCTTTTGATTTTGTTGTTGTTTCTGCTCAAAATATTGCAAAGGTTAATATTTGCTTGCCACCAATGATGTTATAACTAGAGGTAAGTTTATTTTAATGTGGCCTAGCTCAGATTTATCATCTAACGTGTAGAGCTCTGTGTCAAGCCAAATTCAGCTGTGAGCTGAAAAACGGAAGTCGGATAATTTGTTTATTTTGTCATCTTAAGGCTTTTCACTTTGAAGTGCCTATAAATTGATTCGAACTGTGCCACTCTTGGCATAAGATAAAACAGGGGAAACACTTGGCATGCTACAAAGTGTACTCTCGAAGGAGAGTCATCCTGCTGTTTAATTTCTTCATCTTTGCCTGAAGTAATACAGCGGCCTTCCAAAGGAGAACAGACCATGGCTGAAACAAATAGGGTTCTCCTGATTCATGAATGAAATCTGAGTATTTATTTCCCTTTATGAATACCTGGATTCAGATTTGCACCACTGTGATTGCTTATTATGCACAATTACATTTGTTCAGCAGGCTAGCTAGGCAAATGAGAAAGTCAAAACTGAATTTCGATTAGCTTGCTTCAGTTTCATTTAGATGGCTTAGTTTGATCAAAATGGAACTAACTGAAGTAACTCTTCAACTTAGTGTAATTTGCTTTATTCACTGTTCAATCAAAGTTGAAGCGGACTTATGGGCCAAAATTTTATAAGGTTTTCAATGGGACAACTCTGGGGTAAGTGGTTTGTATACTGTTGCCTTGGTTTCCAGTTCTGCACCTTTTTCCTTTTGTTTTTTTGGTAAAGGGGCACTGGAAACTGACAGACACTTATCTGACTCCTCTTTAACTCTGTTAGTTGCACCTGAAGCTGATTGAAACTGACAGATAATTGTGAGCTAACAAAGTGTGGATTAATAAAGTGTGAACATCAAACCCCCTTGCAGAATTTGCAAACATGAATTTGAGGTTACACTTGTGAATTCTTTGAATATCCATTTCATCCCTATATACAGCTATGGTCCAGGAAAACAATTTCAGAATCTGGGCATAAATAAGTTCTGTTCATATAAGACTGTATACTAAAGTTCAAGGCATAGTTGTAGTTATTTATGTGTATGGAATAGGCCTGGAAAATGAACTGATTTTTAGCCTTGATAAACTGCTGAGCTGCTGTTAAATAAAACCTGTAGGCTCAAGAGGAGCTCCATTAATTTCATGTCCTTGGTTATCACTGCAGCAGAGAGGGGGTCCTTTTCTGTAACTGGCTAATCACATTTTCCTGTAAATAAGAATGTTCGTTCAATTAGCATGATAAATTGGGAAGGGCAGAAATCACTTTGAACAGCTAGTCAATTGTAGTGGCTTTCCCCCTTCTCTCTCCCTTCCCACACTTTAGCATGAAATTGAAGGTTACATGGGAAGTTCAAATGGTTAAGCATATTGATATGGACTCAGCCAGAATAGGGCTAGACAATGAGAAGCTATTATGTGGCTATGCTGAATTTAGAACCTTTGTAGAGAAATAAAGTTCGGACTGCCTCCAAGTTGTGCATTCAGAGCAAACCTGAGATTGTGAGTTCTTAATGGAAATTCTCAGTAGGTGGCTCTGATGCATTACTTACTTCTGAGTTTTTTGATGGTATTTGATCTCTCTTTCATGCTTTGTCTTGTTTTCTCTTCGATGCAATTACTGTACAAGAAATTTGTTCCAGGTCTTAAAGCAACTGTGATGAGATTCTGCTCTAAGATTAATTTCAACTTTCTTGGCTTAGACAGTTGTCTCCCCACCCTGTCCAGTAAATAGCCATTCTTGGGGAGAGACTTACTTATTTTCTGATTTCACACGATGTTCATAGAACTGCATTCTATATACCCATGAATGTTTTCATTGAATTTATCACAGTTGCAAAATGGCTCACTTCTTCTGCGAGGTCCACATAACAAAACAGCCAAATAAATCAAGCAAAATAAGGCTGCTTTCACACCTGCGCGAACAGGTCCATAGAACCTTTTATGCGTGTCTACAAAGGTGATTGACTGAGCTGCAAAATCCAGCTCTGTCAATAATCCTTGTAAACACACACAAAAGCTTCAGTCACCCACCTTTGGGGCATTCACTCCTCATCAAAGATGCACCTGATTGCATGTGCGTCCCCCCACCTGAGCTTTTAAGGACCCATTCGTGCAGGTGAGAAAGTGGCCTAAATTAAGCCAAATTGTGCTTAACCAAATCGTACACTTTGGATTAAAAGTGTCAAATGTGGCATGGACATGCAGTGATAATGCCTAAACATGTCCTCATACAGATACACTCTAACATCTACTCTTGTTTGGAAATAAATGAGCTTCAATTTTTTACACTGACATTTGCTTATAAACGCTAGCTACATCAAGAGGATGTTTCAAATGGTGATTGTAAGGTCCAATAGAATTAGATGACAAATTTAAAATGTATTTCCATAGACAATAAAAACAAAACAAGGCATGTGCATGTTCACGATGTAGTATTAAATCGATTAATATCACTGTACATTAAATAAACATACATGCCAGTGGTTCACTAAAAACAAGGTTGTTAAACAATGTAATCAAGATACTGTCTCTGAAAAATGATCTTTCTATGGTTATGGCCTACGGCCACGTCTTAATAAACAAACAGAACAAAGAGAAAAAATGATGTTACCTTCATCACAGACCTAACATTAACACCAAGCATAACACAAAAATAAATTGCAAACCTCTTGGTTTTGTGTGCAACTTGATACTGTATTATATGACATAAACATGAACATGTGTCTATGGATAAATATAAATTGGAAACATAGATGCTTGCTTTGTGTATAGCATATTTCCACTTTGCAAAGTATATAGTGCCACATCTATTGTTCAAGTTCAGTTAGTTTCTTTCCCAGTGGCAAAGAGCAGTGCATGTGAGGTTGGCTTTGTAGCACCTGCATTGGCCTCTGAATGCCTTCTTGCAGTCACAGTGTATCAGTTCATATAGCACTTTTCTTGAGCTTGGCCAAGAGTTGTCCACATTGATTGCCAGTGAGACCCACCTTTTCTCTCCCAACCCCAGTCTGAAGGACTGGGTAACTTTGGGTCTCTTTGCAGTACCTTTCCCCATATATGTCCTCCCTGCGTGCTGTTTGAGAGCTGCCTATTATGTTGGTGGGATATTCTCCAGGTGGGAATGTAGTGGGAGATAAGGACAGAAAGATAGGGAGGAGCAAGGCTGTGAAGAGCATTGAAAGTTAAATAAAAGTGAAAGTGAAATTCTCCAGGGCAAGAAGTACCACAAACCTTTCCAGTAGCACTGTGGCATTGTCAGGGATATGGGTTGGGGCTTGTGCCAATGTCAGAAATGCATCTCTAATGTCTGGAAATAGGTTTCACATGTCCCAAGCTGACTTTTTGCCTTTCCCAGCAAAGAAACAAGGGGTATTTTCAGATGTTACGCGGTCCTGATTCACCACAGTGGATCCCCGGCGGGGGTGAACCGAACAACCACCCTCCATGGTCAAAAAAAGCCCTGAACAGACGTGCCGGGACCGGGACCACGGCAGGGAATCGGGCCGCCAGATCACGGCCCGGGGCAGCGCAAGAGACGTTACGCCGATCCCGGGCCGGGCCGTGGTCAAAGCACCAGGATGGCACCAGGGCGGCTCGTCCCGGCTGCTGCTGTGTGCCCTTTAAATCTCCCTCCCCGGCCTGTGTTGTTGCTCGATGCCTAGCAGCGATGCTGTGTGCTTTGTCCCCGGCTGGGAATAATTTCCTTTGATTCCCACCGGTGGTTGCCAGCCAGATGTTACTTTTTGTTGGTTCCTGTCGGGAAACTCTTTGACCATGTTTTCAGGGATTGTCCAGCGGGGAGCCCCGGATGCATGGTTGAAATTGACCCCATGTGGGTATTGAACGTGGTGAACATCTGGCGGCCACCGAACAGATGTTCAGGGCTCTTTGGCCCCGCCGCGGGATTGACCATGGTTCACTGTGGTTGAACGTGATCTCGTAACATCTGAAAATACCCATGGTCACATCACACCCAGTAAATGCATGTAACATTGCTAATGCCTTTGCTTTCCTTGAGCCTAAGGCAACTGCGATTTCATGTGCTGCAATGTAAATGTGGTGTTTGCTTGTCCCACACCAAATGATACCTGCACCTCTATAACTGGAATGTTTTTCAAGTTGGACAGAATGGCCATTTTTTACACGGATACCCCCCCTCCCGCTGGGTGTGTGGGCGGGTGTGCGATGCGGGGGGTTGTCCGTGTACACGGTGGGGGTGGGGGGATGGGTGTTTGTCCCTGTGAATAGCATGGGTGGTGGAAGGGGGTGCGTTCACACTCCCGGCGCACACCCATCTATACCCATCACCCACCCACAGAGCCATCTGGAAAAATGGAGGAGGCTCTGTGGGTGGAGATGGGTGTGTGTCTGTGGAAAGGGCACACACCCATCTCCATCCGTCATGGCAGCACATACACACCCCACGGCTGGCCGTGTAAAAAGGGCCTAAGATGACAATCACATCTGTGTCTGCTGTCCTGACCATGATCTTTTGCTGCTCACTGTGTGCTGCATTTTATAGATGCAGCGTCAGACATGTGTCATCTTCCTTGTGTGAGCATGGCTCAATGTCCTTTCTGCTATATATAATATAGATGACAAATTCCATTCTACGTTATTTTAGTAATCGCCCAAAACATCTGAGAAAAAAGTTACCATATGGGCAATTTTTACATTTAAAACGTAACTGTACTAAACAATAGTATTATGAATACCATGCAAATAAATTTGTTCTGCAGTTGAGGGATACAGGTTTTCCTAAATCTATCATAGAGTCGTCAAGACATAGTCCTTCAGTAATACCTAGAAGTTCACTAATGTTAGATTGGTCTAAAAAACATGACAGTAGACTGCACTGGTCTTTTGAATATACACATTTGGCTTATGCTATAAAATGGCTGATTATAAGACATTGGGCATTTTTACACACACGTTTAAAGTTCCAGATGTTTCAATCTTCTGGGTTTACAAGCCCACAAGTAAGTTCCAGATGCATTTTTCACACACACACTGCCCTGAGGCAGCCTAAAGTAGCCGCAGCTGTAAACGTGACAGACTGCCATGGAAACCAAGTGACCACAGCTGCCTGGAGCAAAGCAGTTTACCAGGAGAACCTTTTACACACAAAAGTTCTGGGAGAAGTTTCACGCAGAAGTTCAAAGATCCAGACGTTTAAGCTCTAGGTGAGTGATTTAGACACACAGAAAGTTCAGGATGTAACAGCAAACAACATGCAGGAGAAATGTGTGTGTAAAAACACCCATTGACATTTAATCCAAGACATTCCAGGATGTGAAAGACCTCCCTGCATAGGGTTCAGGAGAACTCAGATTATAGCTGACAAAATAGTCCATTCAGATATTAAAAGTCCCCAGTCCCCTCAAGATAGGATCTGTGGTCATTATACGTGTTGTTACTGTCGTTGCCAAGAGACTCTTGAGATCAAAGGATTCATTGATTCAGGCACGAATAAGAAAATAACATTAAGCAATTTTACCTTTGTCATCTATATTATAATATACCTGTGGGCTCAAGTATGTTGGACAAACCACTAGACCATTAAGAGTTAGAATTTTAGAGCATAGGAGCAAAATTACATGCCATTCTGTGGATGATCCACTAACTTCACACTTTTTGGAAAAGCAGCATTCCCTATTTGAATTCAAAGTTTTTGTGTTGGAACAAATAAGAGTTCAACCAGACAAAGGGCTCAATGTTAATTTAGTATTATCTAGACGGGAGACTTTGGGGATTTATACATTAGGTACATTATCCCCTGGTGGGTTGAATGATAAAATAGATATGTCTGTATTTTTGTATTTTTTTCCTTTATTATTATAATCATCTGCTTCCATGGCCATTAGATTAATTCATTTCTACTGGATTTTCACTGTAGCCTCAGATGCAGGCATCTCCAATCAGTGATTGCAGGTGTTGGGACAGAAGTTTCTTTTTAAACCACTGAGCATGCTTGAAATTCATAGCAGTTCAGTCTGCAGTTAGCAATGAACGTGGAAGGTAGCTAATTAATAGGATTGTTTAATTCCCATCAATATGGTATGTAAGAGAGATTAATATTCACAACCAGTGTTGATTTAGGTATTAGGATAATATTAGCAGTGGTGTCTTTTTATTACTTTGATAAGTAGTTTAGTTACTGACAACTGGGGCTTGCTTGTAATTTTAAGGCATGTTAGCCTTTAGTTGTAGTTAGCATGGAAGGTAGCCTACAACTGAGATTATTTGATTCCTACCAAAATACTATGTAGGACACTTCTAATAATGGAAAGAGAAGGATACATTTAGCCAGTATGATAGCAGTGCTGCCAAGTGTGGGTTTTATCATTTTGGTAAAGCAGCTTTGCCAGTGGCAATTTGAACATTTAGTTAGTGATAAAGGCCTCAACATTTTCTATTGCATGTTTTGCTAATCAAGCACAAGGTTTTTTTGCTCTTAATTCAGTAAATGTATTTAGCATACCAACAGTTTGTAGTAAGTATGGTAGGTAGCCTACAATTGGGACTGTGTGACTCTCACTAACTTAGTATGTAGGCCATTTCCAATAATTGAAAGAGAAGGATATGTTGTAGGCAGTGTGATAACAGTGTTACCAAGTGTGGGCGCTGTCATTTTGGTAGAACAGTTTCAACAATTTCAATAGCTTGTTTTGCTAATCAAGAACAAGTCTTTCTTAATCTCAAACAGACAAGCATACCAACAAAAAAGTCACTTCAATATTGTTTGAGTAGGAGATAGTTACCACTTTGCTATCCTGTGAGAAAAGGTTTTTCTTTGTTACTTTGGTCTTGATTAGCAAACAATCCTGGAAGCTGTATGGTCTTAATGTGGACTTTTAATTGGTGATTACAAGTGTTGGTTTGATTGCTCTTGCATCTCTTTTTTGATTCCAGCTGAGGCTTTAGAATTTCCAGCTAATCATTGCAAGCTAGAGGTAAGATAAGTAGTTAGATTAAGGTTGTTGATGCTGGTAATGACTGACAGATATAGTTATATCTATTGATATAGACACCATTGCTATTGCATTTTCCTTATAGTTATAAAGGATTGATTAGGAGAATGACAGCACATTTTCCCTATGGTTATTGACAAATCATGTTGTTAGAAGTTATTGGGTGAAGTTTGTTGCAGTATATTACATTAGTAATTAATTGTATGATGTTCAAATGCGGGTCGTTTAGAGAGTTTTAATAATCTAGTGTAGTCTAGTCTTTAGCAATTGAAGCAGGTTCTTTTAGAATATTAATGAGACTTAATGGTAATGACTGTAAGAGTTACATGGATCACTTTTATTTATATCTGTTTATAAGCAAAGAAGTGAAAATCCTATTTTCATTTTATACTACTTTCTTATATATATCTCTGTATGGCTGATGAGTAAGTGGATAACTATTGATTTTGATTATAATTTAGCTATTAGTTACTGCATACATATTATATTAAATAATTATTGTGCTTCATACAAACTAGGATGATGATGTAACCAACCAACATCCACATTATCTGTAACTCCTTGGTGAGCGACATAGGGTGAGTGTGAGGATTGTCTCAAGGCAGAGTTTATCTTGTACTTCCATAAAGATTGATTCATGTCTTGATAAAGATCATTCTGAAATGAGTGAAGTTAACTGGGAATTCATTGAATATGGGTGATTTCAGACGTTACGGGCGGGCGGTTCACCACAGTGAACCCCCAGGGGGGGTGAACAGCACAACCATGCCCCGGGGTGGAAAAATGACCCAAACAGACATGACGGGACCTGGACCACGGCCGGGAACCGGGCCGAACCATCACGGACTGGGGCAGCACAACAGACGTGCAGCCGAACCCCCGCCATGGTCAAAACTCCCAGAAGGCACCGGGCAGGGGCGGGACACAGACATGGCCGCCTGAGGGCAAACGAAGCCAAAAGGCACACAAGGGAACACCCACACAAGGGAAACGGGAAGGGAGGGGGGAAGAGGGAGAACAGGCTGACAGGCG
>QEPC01002394.1:1883535-1931828 GCA_003113815.1 Sphenodon punctatus | reverse complement strand
GAAATCCGGTACCGGGGGCCGGATTACCGGGCCGAATCCGATAATGCCGGTACGCCCGATACCGGCATTATCGGATACCGGTAGATCCGGAATTCCCATCCCTAGTAATTGAAGTCACCCATTATTATTATGTTGGCGACGTTAGTAGCCTGCTTTATCAGTCTCTCTGTCCTGGTCAGGGGGGCGATAGTATAGCCCTACTGTGATACTCTTCCCCTTTTATACCTGGAATTTCTATCCATAGAGATTTTAGGGAACAGTTTGCATCCTTTAAAATTTTAATTGTACTTGACTCAATTTTGTTTCTTACATATAGAGCCACCCCACCACCAACTCTATCTACTCTGTTATTCCGATATATCTTGTACCATGGTATTACAGTGTCCCATTGGTTATCCTCGTTCCACCATGTCTCTGTGATGCCATTGTCTAGATCTTCATTTAGCGCCATAAACTCTAATTCTCCCATCATACTTTTATTTTGTTCTATTAAGCTGTTCCTTTTCACCCACAGTATTTATTTATTCTGATAAAGGTATATAGAGGCAGGTTCTGCCATATACAAGTGTGGAATCAGCCCTGTGTGCTTTGTGCACTTGGTGTATTGTGGTATTACTGTGGGGCTGTTCCCTGTTTTTTGTTTCAGTGTCCTCTCTGCCAGGTGAACATGTACTCGGTCCCCAAGGATGCTGTATATCTTTCTGCCTTTTATTTCAATTGATGTAACTTGTTCCGCCAGTACATGGAACAGCTCAATTTTGTTTTCATTGACATGGAAGAAACTGTGCCAGTTACTTGGCACCTTTGATGTAGGAGCCCTCCTCCAACACCTCCTCCTCCTCCTCCAACCTTTGCCTCTTTTCTCCCTGATTCCTGCCTTTAGGCTATCTGTGATGTAGGCATCCCATACTATGTCTGTCTAGCCTGTCCACATGCTCCGGGTGTTGCAAGATATATCACAGTAACACTGTGTTGATGTAATGTAGGAATGTTCAGGGGGTTCCTGGTGAGATCATTTGAGCAATTACGGCACCATCCAGTACCACTGCAGTCAGTTGTGGGGTTTCATCTGGATGTTGTGATTGTTCTTGGTTCTAGATTTTACGCTACTGAGTCAAAAGAACTGCCAGTTTGCCTTAAGGAACTTGGCTTAGCAAGTTTGTATTCCGACATATCTTTAAGATACGTACAGTCTGCCAATAAATCTACGGATAAGATTTTAGACTTCAGCACCCTGCTACGTTACGTGGGATCCGCTGTGCCTAAACCATCCCTGGAATGACTGTTTAGAACCTATTTTTAAAGACATCCAGTGATGGGGACCCCAGTCTCCCTTGGCAAATTATTCCATTGCCTGCTAGTTGGAAAATTCTTCCTGATGCTCAGCCTAAATCCTTTGTCCTTTAATTTGGGCCCATTAACTCTAGTCCTATCCTCGGGGGCCAGGAGAACAATTGGGCACCATTTTGAAAATGGCAGCCTTTTATGTACTTGAAAACTGTAATCATGCACCCCTGCCGGTGCCTTCTTTCTTCTAAACATTCCCAGCTACAATAAATATATCCATTTAGAAGTGCTGAGCATCCTAACTGTAATGACATGTAAAATTAATACAAAACCACCCAACTGCTTTAAACACTAATGTAAACATAGAAATTAACTCAGATGAAGACACTATTTTATCTCAGCCACTTTCCAGTTCCTAAGGGCAAGGCTAAAGTCAGAGTCAGTATAAGGTTGGAGTTAGAAGCCAGGGGATGAGCAGGACATCCGATCTATGGCCCCATGGGGTTAGGAGGAAGCATGGTTTCAAACCAAGTAAGTAGCCAGGAAGTTAGAAGATGGCACACCAAATGGAAGAGCCAGAAGGCAAGAGCTAGGAAACAAGGTCTGCCATCAGGAGCTGGATAGCCAGAGGCCATGTGGAGGTGAAGATAGGGGCAGCAGCCAGGAGGCTGGGTGCAGACAGAAGGTGGGCTAGAGAAGGGCAGGCCCAGACTGCAGCAGGACAGGTAGCAGGGATAAGGAAGGAGCAGGAAAAGGGCAGGCATGATTTTATTTATTTATTTAGTCCTATTTCTAGGTTGCCCTTCCTGCAGAGGCTCAGGGTGGCTTACAGTCATAAAAACAGAAATAAAAAGCCATTATAGTCAATACAATTAGTACCCCACCCAACCTACCCCTACCACCTAATTCCATACCACCCTATCCCTGCATGCCAAATGCCTGGCCAAATAGACATGTTTAACATTGTTCCTGGAAGATGAGCAGGCTTGGGCTTAGGCGGGCCTCCAAAGAGAGGGAGTTCCCTTGCCACAGTGCGCTCCAAGCTCCCTGCTTCTCAGTGCACACATGCAAAATAGCCACCAGGGCCATTCTTTATTTTATTTATTTTTTCAATTTGTATCCCGCCCCTCCTGCGAACAGCTCGGGGCAGCTAACAGTTCATCATAAAAACAATTTATATATAAAAAAATATTATGTGTAATAATAAATGGCCGCCACCCTTAACCAAAATGGGGGTGGCCAAAATGATGTCATCACCCTTTTCGTTAAGGGTGGCGGCAATTTTGCTCATTTATTTATTTATTTATTTATTTTTATATAAAAAATTTATCCCGCCCCTCCTGTGGGCAGGCACAGGGCAGCCCAGGGTGGTGAACAACAATATAAACAACAAAACAATTTAAAACAATTACAAATTCACAATGCAGGGAAAAAACAAACAAACCACTGTCAGGCTCCAGGGTACGGAGCCGTGGGGGAAATCAAGGAGGGAGAAGGAAGGCCAGGAGTATCAGGTTCCAGGGGACGGACTTGGGGAGAGGGAAACAAAGAGGGAGGAAACCAGGCCCTGGCACAGGAGGGGAAAANTCCTCCAGGAGTGAATTCCACAGCACAGGGGCGGCCACCAAAAAAGATCTAACATCGGTGGCCACCCGCCTCGTCCGGGGAATCTCCAAAAAGGCTCCCATGGACGATCTCAAGGGTCGCACGGCACATGGGGAGTGAGGCGGTCCCGCAGATAAGTAGGGCCCAGGCCGTGAAGGGCTTTAAAGTTTAGAACCAGCACCTTGAACCTGGCCCGGTGCTTTATAGGCAGCCAGTGCCGAGCCCGGAGCACTGGTGTCATGTGCTCCCTGTGGTCCGCCCCCGTAAGGAGACGGGCCACGGCATTCTGCACCAGCTGCAGCCTCCAGACCAGCTTCTCGGGCAGCCTCATGATCTGCCAGAACTGTTTTGGACATTCACAAATGGCTGCTGCCTTTAACCAAAATGGTGGTGACATCATTTTGGCCACCACGATGTTGGTTAAGGGCAGTGGCCATTTTGCACATACATGCTATGGAGCAGGGAGCGTGGCAGTGCACCATGGCAAGGGGGGCTACCATCAGCCACCCCAGACAAGGGCCAGTGGAGCTTCAATGAAGCCCGGTGAGGCTGATAAGTACATGCCAGGAGTGTGGGGATAGGGATCCGTAACTGTATCTGTAACTGCTATAGACGGAGTTAGTTCACACTGGTATGGATTAATCCGTAATTTCTCGTTGCGGGCGGTTACGGAGTAATCCAAATCCATAATGCCCATTCCTGCTCCGTAGGCTCAGGTTTGAGACTGGCAAAGCCTTAGAAAAGTCCTTCATCCCACTTTCTGCCAGCAACATCCATTCATACACTCCCCAAACTCTGGGAATTGTTTACCAACAGTATATTCTTCTATATAATTCTGTTATCCTTGAAAAGAACACAGAGAGTACACAGCTATAGAGTATTCTTAAATCTAAGAACTGGTCTTCTGTGTGACGTTGTCATCCGACTAAAACCAGACTCAGTGTTTTAATGCATATGTAAGTTCAGTTTGTAAATCACATGCTTTGGCTAGAGCTGCACTCTTGTTTCTGATATTGGCTAGGCTGATATAGTTTGTTAACTTCATTTCTGTATGTAAGCTATGTTAAAATTGTGGACCTGGATTTTGGGCTTGGATTCCTAGGCAGTGCATACATGGGCAGTGTGACCCCTAAGTGCTATCTCATTGTATCAAATGAGCCTCATTCACTTTAAGACTTGACCAGTAGTAAAGTTTAGTGTTGGCATAAACGTGCTTGAGGACTGTGCCTTAAATTGGATTCTTAAGCACTGTAGGTTCTCTCTGATTTGTTCAGGGGGAAAACACGGTGTGATTGTATTTTTTTTTATTATTTAAAATGTATATCCCGCCCCTCCTGCCCACAGGGTATTCCTTTAACAGGTGAGCTCATACTTATTGCAGCTGGAGGTTCCTATGACATATGGGTTATTTTTCTTAAAGTATGGAAGCACTGCTTGTAAAGAAACATCGGTAGATATTAACACTGCACAGAATATTTTTGTTTGCAGACAACCCCGAGCATCCAGGTGCTGCATCAGTGCACTGAAACCTCTTTTAGCCTGTTATTAGCTCTTAAAAGGACACTGACTTAATTGATAATTCTGTTGCCTTTAGGCTAATAAAAAAAGTAAAAGTCCTTAAAGAATGAATATGGATCAGGTGGCTCAGTGTAAATGCTTTTATTTGTAACATGTGCAAATACTTGGGAGCGCATGGGCTAAATCGCCCCAATGTGAGTGTGTGCACAGCAGTGACTTGACTGACAATGTTCAAAGGGACATGCTCCCCTTTTCTTTCTTTAATTATCTTTCTGCTTCAGATGCCAGCCTTAACAGCAGAAGCTGATGGGGCTGAATACATTTGGAAGGTTGAGGTGTGATTGAAGTGAACCTGTCATGATAACCTCGTGGAATGGGGGGATGAAGCTAAGTAATTGAGTTGGAGAAGGTGCCTAAACTTTTATCTGCCTCTTTGCAATAATTACCGAGCTAGTCGGATGTGACAAGAATTGAGGGGTGGATCAACTGCACAGTACTTTTAATCTCAGGCTTGCTCAAATTACTTGAAATTTACAGGAGGAAGAATGGCAATTCCAGTAAAGCTTTGTCTTGTGCAGGCAGCTTGAGAGACCCACTAAATCCTTGCAAATTTCCAGCCTGTCAGAGTAAAGAGGTTGGATCATTGTTCATTCACTACAATGTGCAGCACTCCCATTTCAGAGACCTTTTTAAATAGGAATTTTATCCTTTTATCTTGGGCAATTTGTCTACCAGCTTGAATTTAGCCTTGAGATACTGTCGTTTTGTTATTTACATTTAGAAAGACCCCGGCAGCCAGTGCCCTGCAGGTGGTATAAAAACTTAAAACAACTCAGGTCAGAGGTAGTATAAATAGACCATCACATGTTGAACACCCTCTCCCCCCTTAATTAGGTCTGACTCCAAAACAGCTTGAATTTCTCAGCATGCCCCTCCACCAGCAAAAGCCAAGATCTTTATATGCATCTTGCACTGTGACTTGAAAACCACCCATCTGCGGCGTACCGTAACCAAGAAAGAGGCAGAATGATTTAGATGCTCCTGCTTAGAATGCCTTGCCACTAGGAGAGAGGTTCCCCTATCGACAGCATGCCATCTGTGGATGGGGGTCACAGTCTGATGACCCCTGTATCAGGTACATAAAGTACCTGATATTTTATGTACTTTGCATATCTTTGGTCTCTGGGGTTTGGGGATTGTATTTTAGTTTCAAAGTGGGGTCCTACAGGCAAAAGGTTTGAGTGCCATTCTACTAGTACCTTCCTTATGTGTGTCAGAGTTGTGTTGGCACTGCACACAGAGAGGCTTCCTGGAAATATTTTCTACCGGTGAGAGCTGCATGGCATTGGAACAAGTTGCCTAGGAAGGGTTGTAGGCTAGAGGTTTGTAAAAAGAGACTGGACAGCCATCTGTCAGTGGTGGTTACCTGTAGTCATCCCGCATCCAAGCAGGAGGTTGACTAGATGACTGTTGAGGGACATTCCAACTCTGACATTCTTTGATTCTTTGTCGGGGCCAGAGGTGCTCCAGGCCTCAGACCTAAAGAAGAGACCATGGAGGAGCAGCAATGGCTGCTTTTTATTTTCCCCCTTTCTAGTTTCTGGATCTGGCCCACAGATCCATCATCTCCCATCAAGCACCGAAGGAGCTTATGTAGCCATGAGTAGTATCTCTTTAAGAGGCCTAATGTTGACGACAAGGGGCAGGATACACCGTTAAGTTCTTATGGCTGCACGTGCCCAGACACTACCCTTTCTGGAAGGTTCTGGTTTAGTGCCCTGAAATGGCTTGCTTGATGCCATTCAGATGCTTCCATTAAGGGCAAAGGTAAGGACGAGTGTATACAAGGCAGGCAGAACCCCAGAGAGGGGGGGAGAGTTATCCCTCAAGAGAGAAGCAGACTACGAGAGTTACCTTTCTTCTAGACCCTGACCAGCTTGAAGCAGGTTAGCTACAGTTACTCAGAGAGAAGGGAGCAGGGATGAGAGCATGCATTTGAGGATAAGGGATGGGATCCATGACCTGGACTTTCCTTTCGTTCCCCGACTCTCAGCATACATCTTAAGTGCCCTTGCTACCAACTCCTATTCAGCCTGTTAAGTTAGTACTAAGTAATTTTCAAAGTGACTCACAGGAGGAAGAAGGTTCTGCACCTGTAGAGAGAATTACACTTCCTCCCCCGCCCCTGAGTTACCCTTCGTTCCCCATGTATCGTATGAATGAGACCCTGAGAGAAGGAGAGGCATTCAAACAGTATTTTCCCACAGGTCTCCAAAAATTTAGTCCTGCTCTCAGCTAACCAGGTTCTAAGTAAAGTATTCTATGACTGTTTTAAATTGATTTTATTGTATTTTATTATTGTATTTTAATGTTGGAAGCAGCCCCGAGCTGCGTTGCAGGAGGGGCGGGGTAGAAATTTATAAAATAAATAAATAATCTAGGGTGTTAAATTATCGCAGTCTGGCTTTCGTCTGGGTTATGGCATGGAGACTGTGCTTGTGGCCTTGGTCGACGACCTCTCCCATGAGTTGGACCAGGGTCGTTCAACCCTGTTGATCCTGTTAGATCTCTCAAGTTGCTGGTGACTCAGCTGTGGGACCGGGCAGGGATTGGCAGGACTATTCTTGAATGGTTCCACTCTTTCCTGGCTGGGAGAACCCAGCATGTGGTCCTGGGTGATCTTTCATCTTCCCCCTCGCCAGGGTCTCACGTGTGGGGTCCTGCAGGTTTCTATCTTGTCCCCTCTCTTGCTTAATGTGTATATGCAGCCTTTGGGGGAGGTTGACAGGGAGTTTGGGGTGAGGTGTTATCAATATGCCGATGACACCCAGCTATATCTCACTTTTTCATCTGACTCAGGCTCGGCAGGCTCGGTGCTTACCTGGTGTTTGACGGCTGTGGGGGATTGGATGAGGGCGAGTCACCTGAAGTTAAATCCTGACAAGATGGAGGTGATGGTTGTGGGGAAGGCCGGGGGAGTGGTGGCCCCCATCATTGATCCCCACATCCTGCCCCGGTATTTCAGGTTCAGAGTCTGGGAGTGCTCCGCAGCTCTGCCTGGATGTCCAGGTGGTGGCTGTGGAGAAGGGGGCATTTCACCAGTTACATCTGGTACTTCAGCTTCGGCCGTATGTGTCAGACTCTGATCTGGCCATGACCGTCCATGCTTTTATTACCTCGAGACTGGACTACTGTAACGCACTCTACGTGGGGCTGCCCTTGGTGCTGGTTCGGAGACTGCAGCTGGTGCAGAACGCGGCGGCTTGTCTCCTAACGGGGACGGGTTGATGCGAGCACGTTACACCAGTGCTCTGTTCTCTGCACTGGCTGCCCATAGTCTTCCGGGCCCAATTCAGGGTGTTGGTGCTGACCTTTAAAGCCCTAAACGGCCTGGGCCACACCTACCTGGGAGACCGCCTCATCCTCTGACCGTAGGGGCTGATCCAGGTCCTGGCTGGGGGCACCCTCATTGAGGTCTCCCGGGTTTCTCGGGTGTCGACCTTGAGGAGGGTGTTCTCTGTGGCCGTGCCACAGCTGTGGAACTTCCTCCCGCCGGGGGTCCATTTGACCACCGACCTCCCCTCTTTCCGTAGACAATGTAAGACCTGGCTGTTCCGCCATGCCTTGCCCAAGGGAGATGGGGTGGGTGAGTTGGGTTAGGAAGGAGTAGGAGGTGAATTGTTTTTATTGTGGAATTTTAATTGTATTTGTTATCTGTTTTTAAATTTGTTTTTAACATGTTGTTAGCTGCACCGAGATGCTTTTAGCAGGAGGGGGTGGCATACAAATGTTATTAAAAATAATAATTAATAATAATAATAAATGTATTAATAAATTAAAGGTTCAGAAACAGCATCTTGAATGCCATAGAGTCTAAAAACCATCACCAAAGAATGAGGGCACTGGCACTAAACAGGTACAAGAAGTCACCAGTTTCAGAGTGCACCCTTGAACACCTGACCTGGGGGACAGCGGCTTTTCCCCTGTACCACAACCCTATTCATGTGAGTATAGATCTTTCCTTGTGTTGTCTGTTCTCTCCCTGTCTCTTGTTCTGTGGTTGTCCACGCCCACCAACTTCCCTATTGGCTCCCAGCCTTATATAAGGCATACTGGGAGCTAGGGAAGTTGGCTGGCTTTCTGTTGTTGTTCCTGCTGCGATTGTGGATTGACTTCATTCCCTGTCCGGTTGTGCCTTTCTTTGTCTTCTTTCTGTATTCCTTAGGTGTGGTCCCCTTTCCCCTCTTTCTCTCAAGTGGTACACTACATTCCTTGGTCTCAATATCTCTCTACTGGCCCCTTTCTCTGTAGTGCACCTGTTCTCTAATAGTGGTAGCTTATTCCTTCTCATGTTTTCCTCCCAGTTCCTATCCTATCCTCTGCTAAGCCTTAGTTTTTCTCTGATCTTACCCATTGCTTCTTGATTCCATGCTAGGCTCCTATTTACCCTAACTATCCTTTATCCCTATCCCACCTCCTTGCTTGGTGTCTGGTTTCCCCTATCGTTGTGTATTTTTCCCTCTTATGTTCCCTTCCTTGTTACGAACCTAGTTCCTATACAGCTGTTTATGGCCATGTTCCCCTCCTCCCTAAATGCCTGATTCTCCTTACAGTTGTGTGTTCCCCTATGCTGTGTTTCCTTCTCTGCTATGCTCCTGATTCCTTGTGCTGTTGTGTATCACCATAGTTAGTACCTTGCTACCACCTGTTTAGCCCTCTACCTCTACGTCTGATTGGATCCCTGTTTATTGCTCTGATTGGTATTTAGTTCCTTCTGTTGACCTCTTAGCCTCACTCTAGCAACTTGTCTCTCCATAGCTTTGTTTCTGTGTGGTGTTTTCCTCGTGGCTTTCAGTCCTCCCTTGTATTGTCCATTTTTTCTTATTTGTGTAGCTTCTGCCCGTCCAATATAAGTCTCAGTCTGAAGAGACCATTTCATGAGCCAGAGGATGAGAGTTCCCAATGACAAGCTCTGGTCTTAGCTTTATGGCTTAACCACTGGGGTATAAAATTTTAAAATAATAAATAAAATAAATAAAAATATCCTGAGGGAACTGTGACTTTGTGGCTCCTCCCTTGGTTACTATAGTATAGTTGCAGGAACGTGGGGTTCTCCTAGTGGGTATCTGAATTCTAGTTTGTTCTTCCCACTAGGTGGCGCTACCACTTTCCCCTTTGAGAACTCTGACCCAGAGCCAGATGGTAATTCTGAAAGAGTATAAAAAAGAAGTAGGTGGCCTGGGAACAAGTATATACAGTTTCTCTTTAGAATTCTCTTATTTCTTTTTAGAGGTGAGCCTGGAACTTACAGATTCTTATCTGTTCTAAAAAAAAATTGGTTTAATTACTAAACAAAAATACAGCAATAACCCCCTAGATGAGTCATATGAAAGGAACAATCCAGCACAGCTTCTAAAAAGTAGGGATGGGACTTTTGGTTTAAAACAAAAGGCATTTTTGGTTTAAACCAAACCACGTGTAAATAGGCCTGCCATTTATGGGTTACAGTTTCATATTTCCCCCATTGAATGGGAAAGGAAACTGAACTTCCCATGCCATTTCGTCCTGCCCCCCAACCTTGGGCCCTATTCCCTCCCTCCCCCCAAATCCCTGCCCCTCACCCACCAGGGCACTGGGATGTACTTACCAGCTTCAAAGAGCTTGATTGAAGCTCTTCCAGGCCACTGCTGGTGTGGGAGGCTACCGGCAGGCCCTGTTGCTATGGCACACTGCCAAGTAACCTGCTCTGCAGTGCACATATGCAAAATGGCCACCACCTTTAACTAAAATGGCGGCAGCCAAAATGATGTTTCCGCCATTTTGGAAAATGACCCCGGTGGATATTTTGCACATGCGCGCTACAAAGCAGGAAGTTTGACAGTGTTGCCATGGTTATGGGGCCTGCTGGTAGACCCCCCCCCCCCCCCAGTAATAGCATTCCGGTGGAGCTTCGGTTAAGCTCTGTGAGGCTAGTAAGTACATCCCCAGGGTCCTGGGAAGTGGGGAAGGGGGGTAATAGTCAATTGTTTTTTTGGTTTAAAGGTTTTTGCTGGATTTAAATATGAAACAAAATAAACTGAACCTGTAATTAATAATAATAATATTTATTGCATGACAATAAAGTTATTGCAAAGAAAAAACACACAAGATCTGATAAAATGGGTAAAATCACTTGCAATACATGAGTAAACAACAAAAGTAATAATTCTTCCTGTTACCATAAAGTCTGAAAGCTGGCAGATAAGGGAAAATGCTATATGGATTAAGGTCAGACCCCTGCGTTCTGGTATATTTCCCTCTTGGGGCTCTATGGATGAGGTATCTAGCCATCTGGCCTGTCTGTTTGGGACCAGTAGAGAAAACATAGGCATAGTTAATGTCCAGCCCTTACGTCAAACCAGGAAGGGCTCTAGTTGTAGAGTTTACTTCCAGTCGAGTTACTGGGTTTTCAAATTATTTCTGGCCCGGAAGTTTTTACTGTTAAGGGGCATTTCTATTGACAGGGTTTTTTGCTATAGCCAGCCGATGGAGAGGAAACCCACAGGGGTTACGGATCTTTATCCAATGTTGTCCTCTCCAAATAGCATAGCCTTGGGTAACAGAGTGTTGGGAGCGATGATGCTTTCTAAGAATGTTCAACTCGGTCCCCAAGGAGAGGAGTGTATGGACACACAGGCCCCTATATTGGATAATAGGCCAGAGGGTGGTAAGATAGCTCCCGTAAGCAACGATAAGAAAGCTGTTGCGACTCCATTTAATTTGCCGGCACCTTCGGTAGCAGCAGATCCTATGTCGATGCAGGCCCTGGCAGAGCCTTCTAGTCTTTTGCCTCCTGATAGCTCCACTAGCCTGAATCCAATGCCTTTTGTGTATTCTGCTCCGGTGCGGATAGATGCGGCTTTGCAGAGTACAGCTGCTCTTGATCCAGCCCCGCTTAACTTGCTGTCTATAGGACAGGAACAGGAGATGGCCCAGGATGGGGCCACTCAGATAGAATCTATATCAAGAGATTCTTTGGTTATCAATTCTGGGACGGGGCTTATGCCGAAGGCAAGTGTCTCGCTGGAGGAGATGCAGCCTGTTTTGGAAGGAGATACTTTATGTGCCAGTGTAGGGGAAGAGGGTACTTCTTTGTTCCAGCAGACTTTAGAGCTTTCTAGGTCAGTACTTCTTCCCCCATGCTTACCCCCAACAGGAAATTGTTGTCATCAGAGCCAGGTTGTGGAGGGTAAAACTTCAGTGCAACAGACATCTATGTTGGATTATTACCCCCGTGTTGCTACTGGCACCCAGGATGTACAGTTGCCACAGCATCTTGCAGATTGACATGAGGGTATGCCTGAGGGGTTTGAGGGTAGAGGCAGCTATGTGAGTTCTGCTAGTCCCTTACTAGATATTATGTCTCAACCTCCTCCTGACTGGAATTCTCGAGTTGCTCCCAGTCGACTGCCCATTGGCCATGTTAGACCACTTAAATTCCTCTCATGGAATATTTCTGGCCTTGGAGCCAGGGGAATAGATCCAGATCTTGTATTGTTTTTTAGGAAATTTGATTTTATTTTACTCCAGGAAACATGGCTGAGGGATATTATGGTATCCCCAATCCATGGTTTCCAGATTTATTTGTCTCCAGGTTCCAAGGTGGGTGCTAAGGGGAGATGCTCCGGTGGCTTGGCCTTCTTGATATCTGAAACACTGGGTGGGACATTTAAAATCATACCGCAGCCGTGTAAAAAAATTTTTGTAGGCTTGTGGACCCCCCCTAGTGGGGTTTCAATCCTGGCCATTAATTTGTATATTCCGCCGGTTGCATCTAAGTATTATAACAAAGAGGTTTGGAATCAGCTGGGGGAGCTGCTGGGCTCTTTGGATGAACAATTTCCTGATGTTATTTTGATACTAGCAGGGGACTGGAATGCCAGGTTGGGTGCCCTCCATAATACGGAATCAGATTGTCTTTTAGAGAGCTATGATTGGGTCACAAATAGAAGTTCGAGAGACTTGGAAGGCAATGATGCAGGTATACATATGTTTGAACTTTTGCAGATCCACTCATTAATGGTACTTAATGGTCAGGGACGTTTGGATTTGGAGGGTGACTTCTCTTTCCTTAATTTCAATGGTCGCAGTATAATCGATTATATAGTGGTGCGTATATTGCAAAGGTTTAACTTTGCAGATTTCGCTTTAATTCCAAGGCTGGAGAGTGATCACCGAGCCCTAACGGTACAGATTAGTGCTTATAATGTCCGCGATTCTCGTTGTTGTGGGCAAGAAGCCGTTGGTTTGGAGGGGTATAGGACTCGGGTACGATGGAACCATAACATTCATATGCAAGTGTGCGGAATTTTGTCTTCCCAAGCAATGTGTTCTATATATACCCTTTTCTTGGGGGAGGATACCCAAGATATGGGGGTGCTTGACTATTTATATGACACTATAATTACCACTGTTGGGACTCAAGTTCTTTCTCAACCTAGCAGACCCCAAAAGATCAGAGGAGCCCCCTGGTTTGATTCTGAATGTAAGAGGATGAAGTATGATTTGTTACAAGCAAAGCGGGCATGGGTCAATAACCCAAGTGCTGACACTATACTCCAATTCCAAGGAATTAGACGTAGCTATAAAACACTAATAGCTGGAAAAAAATTAGCTTATGTAGAATGGACTTGGGCTAAATTGAAGACAGCAGTGTTGACTAGGAACTCCAGGGATTTTTGGGCCCTGATTAGGGGTAAAATTGGTGTATCATCTACTCTCGGGCAGAACCATATTGAGGAGGATGTGTGGGTCACTTTTTTTCAGGATCTTTTCAGCCTAGAAGCTGATGCAATTGAAGCAGGCACCTTAGAGATGCTGTCTTCTCTGCAGACCCACTCTAAACAATTAGATCTTGTGAGAGTTGACCCGGTGGAGGTGTTGTCCCTAATAGGCACATTGAAGTATAACAAGGCGCCGGGTAGAGACTTTATTATTTCGGAGGTTCTGAATACATTTCCTCTGTGGTGGGCTAACATTTTGGCCAAATATTTTTCGCACATTAACCAAACTCTTCAAGTTCCCAGAGGTTGGGGTGCCAGTGTGATCGTACCCATCTTCAAGAAGGGGAATGTGCTGGACCCGTGCTGTTATCGCCCTATTAGTTTGCTCCCAATTATAGGGAAGCTGTATTCCAAAGTTCTATTAGGCCATCTGGAGGCTTGGGTATTGAAGGAAAACCTAATCCCACAGGAACAGGCGGGTTTTAGGAAAAACTTGTCCATTATGGACAATGTTTATGTACTCCAGCATTTAATATCAAAATATACAAAAATAAGATCGGGATCCTTGTTCTTGGCCTTTATTGATTTTCGTAAGGCGTTTGATTCGATTTCTCGCCTTCGGCTCTGGAAAAAGCTGCTGGATTGGGGCATAGATGAACATCTTCTTTCTTTGCTCATCTATGTCCATTCCAACAACACAGCTACGGTCAGGATGGGGACTGACGGTAGGCAGTCTCGTTCATTCAAGGTGGTAAGAGGGGTCAGACAAGGATGTGTTCTGGCCCCCCTGCTTTTTAACCTCTACCTTGGTGATCTCCCTGAAAGCTTTTCCTTGGAGTTTGCTCACCCTCCAAAGATACGATCAAGACCTACCAATATTCTATTGTATGCGGACGATTTGATTCTAATGTCCCAAACGAGGAGAGGCCTTCTATACCAGCTTAGGGATCTGGTGGAGTACTGTACGGTAAATGAGTTAAATCTTAATCCCCTTAAATCCCAAGTCATGGTTCTGGGGAAAAAGAGATCTCCCAGTATTTCTTGGCCTGCAGGGAATGAGTCACTTAGACAAGTGGACTCTTATGTGTACCTGGGGGTTATGCTCTCCCAAAATGGCTCATGGGGTAAGCATAGGAAGTGTATAGCGCTAAAAGCCAGCATAGCGGCTAGAGGGATCCTAAAGCTGGCCATGGATTCCTCAGGCATAGCAATTTCTACTGTCTTGGGTGTGTATAGAACTAAAATCCAATCCTTACTGACTTTTGGAGCAGAAGTAATCCCAGATGGAGATTCCCAAGCCCTGGAAGTGGTCCAGAACAGATTTCTAAGGAGTGTCTTGAGAGTCCCCCAAGCAATCCCTGCAGCTGTAATTCGTGCAGAAACGGGGACTACAGATATTTCCTCCTTATGTAAATTACAATTACTTAGGTTTTGGATTAAGTTATTCCATCAGGATGAAAGCTCTCTTGCATCCATGTGCCTGAAGGAAGAGTTGGAATATACTGGAACAGGGAGTTATCCCTGGCTCTCCTGGATAGCTGGATGTTTGAGGGAGCTCGGACTCTCTTTTTTGTTCCTTTGGGATAAAACCCCTGCCTGTCAAAGATCCATGATTCGGCAAAGGACTTTGGATATAGCAAAGCAAAACGATCTTGCTAAACTCCCTTCATGGAAGGTCTCTCCATATTATCATCTGATTAAAACTACACACCTTTTTGAAAGTTATTTAGACAAACTGGTTAATTCAGCCCTTCGTAGGGCACTTACCAGCTTGCGCTTTCAGTTATTCCCCTCTGCTATTCTTGAGGGGAGATATGCAAAGGTTCCCAGTGAGCTTCGAGTTTGTCCCTGTAATGTTCAGGAAATAGAGGATCTGCCCCATTTTTTATTTCACTGTCCTATGTACCAGAATCTCAGGGCTGTATGGCTTGAGCCAATGTGGGGGCGTTTCGTCCATATGCCAGACCTAGCAGGGATAGTAGCTTTACTCTCCCCTCTTGATGATGAGAACATGAAGACGATGGCACTCTTTACGCTATTGGCCATAAAAGAAAGAGCGAAATGGGTAGAGTGAAGTTCCTGTTTGGATTTATTGTTTTTTGAGTCCAGATCCCTAGGATGATTATTATTATTATTATAATATATAATTGAAATTGGATTAGTTTCCTTGACTCTTTGTTGGTGGGCAGGATAATATTGTGTTTGGCAGTTATTGGTTATGTATTTAAATTGGGTTGTTTTTATATTTGTATTTGTTTTATGTTTGTATTTGACTTTGGTTGTTTTTATTGTTGTTGTTTGTTAAGGCTATGGCGGAAGCTAATGCCGTAATAAATAAATAAATTCAAATTTTAAAAGTAATAGGAGTTAACAATTTTATAAGAACCTGTAATTAAATCCAGAAAAAGCTGTAAACTGCAACCAAAAGTACCAAAGTGGTAAATTGGTCCAGTGTCTCACCCCTATGAAAAGTACACCCCATTCAGTCTACTGGAATTATTTGAGCACATCAACAATATTTGTTCCAGGAAAAAACAGTTGTAAGGATAGGTAACTCCTGTCATTTTCTGAAGTAAAGAACGAAGGCAATCCTTTAACATCTCTGGATATGTCTAACTTTCCTCACAAGCTCCCTTTATTTCCTGGCAATCCAAGGTGTTGGTGTTGACCTTTAATGCCATAAATGACCTGAGCCCCACTTACCTGCGGGATTGCCTCATGCCCCGGGCCACAGTGCAGCCCTTGTGGTGGGCCAGGGCCACCCAACTCGAAGTCCTCCTGGTTTCCCAGGTGGCGACGATGGAAGGGCGTTCTCCGTGGCAGCTCCTAGGCTGTGGAATTCCCTCCCAATGGAGGCCCGCCTAGCCTAGGACCTCTCCTCGTTCCGGAGACAGTGTAAGACCTGACTGTTCCGCCAGGCCTTTGAGGAGGGAGATGGGTAGGGTGGCAGGGCTGGGTTTGGGAGGGGTGGTTTGGTTTCTGCTCTTTTAATGTGATTTTAAATTATTTTATGAGTTTTATGGATTAGATTTTAATTTATTGAATTGTTTTATATTTGAGCTTGCTGTGAGCTGGCCCAAGCTGCCCTTGTGAGCAGGGAGCAGGCTACAAATGTTCTTATTTATTTATTTTATTTTATTTCAGATCAGGGACTCGGGTGGTTTTTTTGCATTTTCCTTATCGGATCTTAATCGGGATCCTGTATTCATTGTGGAGGTCCCTTGTTTACCCCCTGCCACAGTCTGGATCATCACAATGAAATGATTTACTAACAGTCACTATTCTGCTGAAGCAGAGGAATATTCTTAGAGCACAAGCACAATATGTTAGGCAAAAAAACTCTCCCTCCCAGTGAATGGACTCCTCTGGGTAGGGGTACCGCCAAACTCTGCAATTTAGGCAGTAGTCAGCCTGATTGTTGTTTGATCTTGACCTTGATCATTTAGTGGCCTGGCATGTTGTGTGAGACACAACCTGATGGCAGAGGCACCCAAAATAATGGCTGGCAACGCAAGAGGGTTATGCCATCTGCACAAAGGGTTATCATTTCAACTGATGTTTGCTAGACCATACATATGTTTGTGGCTAGCGTCATGAAATTGTATTTCATTCTCAAAATGGATTCTCTGCTCTCTCAGAACTTGAGAACCATTGTTTTACAGAGCAGAGCTGTCGCGCCATTCAGTCACCTGCTCTTTCTAGCCTAATCATTAAAAAGGGGGTTTTTGGTACATTTTTAAATGGCCAGCAAAAGACTGGGCAAGCCGAATTTGAATGGAGGGTTTATTTAAAAAAATGTACAACTTATTTGGAAAGAGTTGGGGTGGGAATCAAGCTAGAGAATGAGACACTTTCCTTAGGATGTCTGTTATTTAAACATACTTTTTGTTGTTTTGCGTGTGATATATACACAAACATGTGTGTCTGTATTGCAGATTCCACAATTAAAAAACCTGAATAATTAAATATAATGTGAACTTTACTTTATTACGGCCAAAGCCAAAAAAAAATTGTACAAGTAATACAAAAATCATCAGTAATCAGCCAAATACAGAACCTTAAAACATAACACAGGGAAATATAATCCTACTACAGAGGGAAGAGAACATCCTACCTACTACCCCGTTTACCCCATTATGGGCAAAATTGAAATTTCAAAAAACGTGCACGTTGATCAAGTGCAACCACTAGAAAGCGCGCCACTGCCTTAGTGAGACTAGGATCCACATCAGCCAATGCTAAACAAAGCAAATGATGTTCAGTCCTGCCCGGAAACTTTTGCAGAAAAGATGCCAAAAAGCAAGCCCTGATTTTATCATATAGATGGCAGCCCAAGAGCAGATGTTGCGATGTTTCTACTACTTGGGCATCAAAAGGACAGAGCCTCTGTGAAAACTCTATCGCCTGAAAGCGTCCTTCCAAAATAGCTGTAGGCAAGGCATTGAACCTGGCACACACAAAGAGATATTTACCTCTGGCCGTAATGCCAGATACTAGGTATGCTGCCATACCTAACCGGGGGGGAGGAAACAGGAGCAGATCACGTAGATGTAAGGAGCTCCTAATGGCCGCGCATTCCTCCTGATAGTCCCTATCCCTCAGCCTTATCAGCATTTCCTTCCCCATATGAACCATAGCCCCACCTGTCCAATAGTCTGGGTGGAATCCTAACTTAAGCAGAAATGATTCCACACCCTTGCGCCATGAGCTCTTAAACCCATCGGCTTTCCAGTATTGAATCAATCCATGACCAGAGGACTTAGTTAATTTGACCCAGAATTTCATCACAGCAGCCCATGCTACCGTGGACCACCTCTCTTGGCCAGCCTCTAGTCTAATGGCCGAATACACTGTGCCCCGGGGTACCTTCAAAAGATTTTGGAGGAAAAGGGCCTGGATGCTGTCCAATTTCCTTGCTATCATTGGGAAGGACGGCAGCCAGACTTCCGCTCCATATAGCACCTGTCTCTGGGCTTTGGCATTTGCAACCTTGATTGCGGGAACTAACGCTTGCCTGCCCGACCTCCCAAACAACCTCAGCAGTGAAAAAAGAGTTCCCCGAGCTGTTACCAGGGCACCTTCCATGTGTTTATTCCATGCCCCTGTTGACTGGAAAAGGAGGCCCAGGTAGCGAAAAGATTTGACCTGGCTAATGGCATGCTCCCCTATATGCCATTTGCCCACCTTACCCGCTTTGGCAAATACCACAATCTGAGACTTCCTGTAATTTATCTCCAGATCACTCTGCGTGCAAAAGTCAAAAAAACACTGCAACTGCCTCCTTAATCCCACCTTTGTTTGAGACAAAATTGCAATGTCGTCTGCATATAGCAGACACCCGACAGGGTGGTCCGCTATTTTGGGGGGAAAGTGTGCATCAATAGCCAATTTGGGCACCACACCGTTCACAAATAAATTGAATAGGGTAAATATAATGTGAATACGGGGTGAGGGGGTGGGGGGAAGCCTCATTGCTATCTGTCCTACAATTATGCCTCTCTGTTGCCACAAGAAGGGAACACTTAAAAAAAGAAAGAAAGAAAATCTCTTATAAGGTAAAGACTTTAATTAGCAAACATCTTCAGAATTCCACAGGGCTGTGGCAAAAACAGTACCCATGAACAAAGTATGAATATCTACTATGACAGAATCTTATCTCTTCCAAGGGAGCAAAAGAGAATGTATAAATTCTTCTGCAGAATTTTGAAGGCGGGTAAAATGCCACTAAGACACTTTGCTCCCTTTATTCTTGAAGAAGAAGTCTGCTTTGATGTCTGAATTTTCACCATCCAAGGGTTTACAAATCTGTCCCATTCCAGGATCACGAGCGAGTGGCATGAAGCATGAATGTGTTCCTTAGTGAACAATGAAAGCAATATTTTAAAAAACTTATTAAATTGATTGAAAAGGCAGGATATGATTAGAGTAATTTCTTAAGCCACCCTCAAAGTCGCATGCTATCTTCTTTGGTTTTTGCCTTTTGGCTTCCAGTGAGGGTGTCAGGAGTTGGAGATATGGGATTTGATAACACAGAAATCCTCCAAATTAAACAAAATGAATATATAGACTGCTGTTGGAAAATCTTTCTGCCTCCGAGTTACTTTTCTATTTAATCATCATCTTTATATAGCATCCCCTGCTATGGCACTCAAGAGTGCTTTAGTTTACATCTAACTAATAAACCCAACTTTTAATCCTCACAACAACCCTGTGAGGTAGGTTAGGTTGAAAGAATGTTGTGACTGGCCCAAGGTCACCCAGTGAGCTTCTGGGAGACTTGAACCGGGGTTCCCCCCTACACTCAAGCCAGGGGAAGAGTGTGGAGGAGCTGAAGCACATTCTGGGATAGAAACAGAGGTGAGGATGCTTGATCAGACGGAGAGGTGCTGAGCTGCATGCTTGAAGGTAGATTCAGTGATAATGAGAACTGTGGAGTAGGAATCTGTTACCACATAGTGTTGCATGGGGGCGGGGGGGGGGGGATGCTTTCAGTGTGAAGCAGACTCAGCAGCTGGTGCAGGAATAGTATAAAGGCAGTCTTTTTGTATGTACAGTTCTCTACTTTTAAATTAAGGACATATTTGTTGTTTCTTATGAAGTCTTCAGTGCTTTCCTTCAGTCAAATACCTGCAAGGCAACAGCTATTACGTGGTACCAGAAACTAAAGTAAAAGCAGAAAGAGACCACAATCACCTCTGTCTTATCGGGATTGAGCTTCAGTCTGCTCTGCCGCATCCAATCCAACATGGCCTCCAAACATTAGGAGAGTAAAGAGACAGCAGGACCTGGGTCAGTTGAAAACGAGAGGTACAGCTGAGTATCATCAGCATATTGGTGACATCGCACATGAGGTTGAGAAACTTCTCAAGTGTGCAAGTGCAAGTGTTTAATTTAATTACGGGGGAGAGTTTCTGGTTTCTGTGACCCAGATACTGCCACAAGTAATCTATTTCTGTTCCCCAAGCCCATAGTTTAGGCGTCATCTTTGACTCACCCCTTTCCTTTAAACCCTACATTGACTCTGTTGCCAAATCCTGTTGCTTCTTCCCCGATAACATTACTAAGATTTGCCCTTTTCTCTCTGCCTCCCTTGGTCATCTCTCGCCTCGATTACTGTAACCTCCTTCTTACTGGTCTCCTCTGCTCTCCCCTCTCTCCCCTTATCTCCGTCCAAAACTCTGCTGCCAGGGTCATCCACCTCGCCCGTCACTTCAACTACATGCAATCCCCCCCCCTCCTCTCTTCACTGGCTCCCCCTTCCTGAACTAATCCTGCACAATAGGGGTGGGACTTGGTGGGAAATACCGGATACCAGTTTTATTGGATCTCATACCGGAATATCGGATTAAAACCGGTATACCAGTACTGGATTTTTCCCCATTGAAATCAATGGGCAAGTTTTCCCATTGAAATCAATGGGAGAAAAAAGTAAACCAAAATTACCTGTTTAAAGACAACAATGTTAAACATTCAATGACAGATTCATTTACTTAACTGCTAACCACCAGAATACACTTTGTGCCCAGTAGCCCCCCCGGCCCCCTACTTTTTTTTCTTTAAAAATAGGGTTTCTTTTCACAGCATTGGTCATCAATTTTATCAAATCAATCAGAAATCAGATCATGACACACAGCACATACTATGATGTCAGTCAAGCATGCAGTTTAGTTTGCTAAAGAGACACTAATCCCAAATTTAATTGACCATCCTAGTTGACAACCACATATTCAGTTGGCAATGCCAGACAACAGTTCCAAGACCTGTACACAATGAACACAAGTAACACGCACGCAGTGTCAATAAATCCCAATTTAATTGACCATCCTATTGACATTGATATAACCACATATTCAATTGGCAATGCATTGCAATCAAACAGTTCCAATGCCAACACAATGAACACAACACACAACACATGTCAATTAATCCCAACTTAATCCCCACAAATATTCAAATAAACCCTCTCTAACCAAATTTGACAATAGCCCCATGGGGAAAGACAGTGGATGGGACCCCCAGTAAGAGGCTCTCCATCTCCCCTGAGGCAGGACCTAAACCAGCAGCACAGCAAGTGGGACAGGGACATTAACCCTGAGTACTCCCTTGCAGCTGTCTACTGGGGGGATAGAGAGTGGCAGAGCCCTCTGTGGTCCTGTGTGCAGCACTGTCTTCCTCCAACCAGACAGACCCCCAAAATAGATCATGCTGCCATCGCCTACCTTTATCCTGAACCTCCAAATCCTCGATTTTCACGACGTCCTTGGCCACCTGTAGTCTTCTGAAGGTGTAGGCTTTGGGACACAAGCCTAACCATCAGGCTTGGAGAACTGGGAGGACTGAGTTAGCTCCCAGTCCTGCGACAAGCCGAATCAGAAGAGAATGGGAACAGAAGGACAGGACAGAGGAGAAGTAGGAGAGGAAAGGTTTTTGTTTGTTGGGTACACGAGAAGAGGAAGGAGAAGAGATGGGTTCAGTGGGGAACAGGGTAAGGGGGACTCCGTTGTGCGTTGTCTGCTTCGTTTTCTCTGTTGTCTGCTGCAGCTCTCTCTTCTGCCTGGCTTGGAATTCCACTGCGAGGCTGGGGTGTCTCGGGGGGTGCCCCCACCTCCAGGAAGAGGTTCTGCCCTCCCAATGCCCACTGCACCTCTTCCTGGGGGTGGGGGGCCCGCTACCCACGAGACAGGTGTGGGAATGTGTATGGGGGGCTGCTGGGGCGCTCCACTCCTCTGTGTGTGTGTGTGTGTGTGTGTGTGTGTGTGTGTGTGTGTGTGTGTGTGTGTGTGTGTGTGTGAGACTGTGTGTGCGTGCACACGCACTGTGCACACTGCACGCCCCACAGGAATATGATGGGGTTCCCAAAGAGGAACCCCAATGGGACTCTGAAAAAGCTCCTACAAGAGCTCTGTATAATAATAATAATTGCCAAAAAAAAATACCTTCTTGCCCTTCCTGGTGGAATGGGGTCAAAGGAGGTAATAAATCATTGTTGCCTGGCAGACATCAGACATATAAAATTTGCATGGGAATGAAGTAGTAGAATCTCTACTACTTTTCCCTGGTGGAGTGGTTGGACTGGGAAGTTGCCATGCTGCGGTTGCTTATGCTGCGCAAGCCAAGGACTGGTGCTGCGGGTTCATCAATGCCACCACTGACCGAATTGCAGGCTGATGTAATTGCCTGAATCTTGTCAGGATGTACAGAGGTGCAGGGGAGTGAAGGTAGCAGGAGATGTGATATCCAGGGGCTGGGCAATCATACTTCAATTCAATTCAATTTATTAAGATGTTAGCTTTCGCCATGGTCGACAGAAAATAAACATGTACAATAAAACATAAACATAAATATTGCAACCTGTACCCAAAAGTGGATACAAACATAGTAGATTAAAAGAACGGGCATATACTGTAGAAAAATCTGAAAACAGCATTCAGAAACAGACTAATCAAAGTCAGGCACCACTTTGTCACGAAGCCTTATGCCTAAGAAGACAAATGTAGCGATTGCCTTCATAACTTTCTCATCCAATGTTGACAATAATATCTCTATTTTACAGGCAGCTGGTACATATCCTTTCTCCTTCCACAATGGGACCAACCAGTCCTGCCTCAGGTTATCATGCAACGGGCATTCAAATAAAAAATGTATTAGATCCTCTATTGCGAGGTTAGTACAAGGGCAGGTTCGCATCTCATAAGGCGTGCCATCATAGCGGCCTTTAGTAGTTGCCAAGGGAAGTAGCTGGAAACGCAAATGTGTGAAGGCTCTACACAACATGAGTTCGTTCAGGGTATCAAGATATGGCTCAAACCTGTGTAATTTCTTAAAGCGGCCAAGCCAGGGAGCGACCTTCCAGGAATCCAAAATGGCCAGATCTTCCTGTCTGGCAATATCGCTCAACCTAAGCTTCACCGGACTTTTTTGTAGGGGTATATCAATACCGCAAAAGCATGGAAATGAAAGACCCGCATGCACCATATGAAATGCTATTTAAGAAATCTAAGGGTAAGAAATCACCCCCAAATGTTCAAGTTCTTCTCTCAGAGGGCGGGCAAAGAAGTCTCATCCTGGTTACTCAGCTTGATCCAATATCTGAGGGCTGACTGCCTTCCAAGGCAGCTAATAGCCAAAGTGCCCGTCTCAGCCCTGACCGCTGCAGCCGGGGTGTTCTGGGGAACTCGGAGTAACTTTCTCAGAAATATATTTTGGACAATTTCCAGAGCCTGGGAGTCTGATGTCAAAGTGACTTCGGAACCAAAAGTTAGAATAGACTGAACTTTTGCCCTAAATACACTCAGGATGGATGAAATATTGATTCCGGCAGAGCACACAGCTAACCTTAAAATTCCTCTAGAAGCAGCCTTAGCTTTTAGGGCAATTAGCTTTTTGTGCCTCCACCACAAACCATTGTCTGATAGGGCACTTCCAAGGTAAACATAAGAGCTTACCTGGCAAAATTCTTTGCCTTTAATGATCCACCTTCGTTTAAGGGCCTTTGCTTTACCCATAACCATAATCTGAGATTTCTGTAAATTAACACTCAGTTCATTTTCTATACAGTAATCCAACAAAGTTCCAACAGATTGCATAATCCTTTTCTAGCCTGCGACATTAAGACAACATCATCTGCATACATTAATGCCGGCAGGGATGTGTCTTTAATCTTTGGTGGATAACAGACGAGTTATCTTTGGTGGATAATGAGCTGAGTTTCCTTATGAAATCACTTAAATAGAGATTAAACAATAGAGGGGCCAGGACACATCCCTGCCTGACCCCTTTCTGAATTCGTATCGAGCTAGATGCTCTTGTTGACCCGTGGGTCGAGTAGTGTGGCTACGAAATGTGGCCGACTCGCTTTCAAGGTGTCGAAACACCTATTCAGCTCATCTACCAATTTCTTTGCCAGCGCCCTCACAAGCCCACGCAGGTCAGTTCGAGAGAGCACGGCTCGCATCCGTTGAAGCAGGATTGTGAAGATCGTCATCACCTGGCTCAGAGTGGAGAGGTCCGCGCTAACCTCCACAGTAGCCTGGTAAAACGGCTCCAGAACCTGCGTCAGGTGCTCCACCACTGACCACTCCTCCCAATGCTCCACGGCAAGCAAAGGGGATGCAGCACCTCCTTCTACTCCAGGAGACGTTGCAGCATCAAGAAGGTGGAATTCCACCTTGTGGCCACATCCTGTACCAGCCAGTGAAGCTCCCGCAGCTCCCGGCTGGCTGAAACTGACCAATGAAAGAAACCTGCAATCCTACGGGCAGTTTCAAGGAGTGCCTCCAAGCCCTTGGTTCCACCTAAGGCACCCTGAACCACAAGGTTCAGGAGGTGCGCACCGCAGCGAACATCAGTGTAGCCACCACGAGTAATGGCTGCAATCATGTTTGGGGCATTATTGGTTACAAAGTAACCGACCTCGATGTTTGAACCTTGGCATCGGACCCACCCATTCATCACCGCTTTGAAGATTTTATCAGCCATGTGCTGACTGTCAAGCACCTGGGCATGTAACAATGTCCAACGATGCTTTCCAGTCAACACCGCTGCCCCAGTGCTGCTGCCCGCTGCTGCGCTGATGACACCAACTGGTGACATCTGCCGCCAGTGTGCGGTCAATGACAAATAGGCATGGACCGCACTCTAGCTAGTCCACAGGTCAGTGGTAAAATGTACCACTGCCCCCTTCGCACCGGAGAACTCCTCAAGGAGCCAGGACCTCACCCTCCCATACAGTGACGGGATAACCTTCGCGCGGAAGGTTTTGCAGCAAGGGACACTGTAACGCGGCTCAAGCAAATGAAGCAGCCGTTTGAATCCTATACCCTGTTTGCCCAGGCCTTTGGAGGGGAGGGTGGGTTAATTTCTGGGGGGGGGGGTTAAATTTACTTTAATTAAGATGTTTTAGATTTTTTATGTTAAAAAATTGTTTTATATTATGTTGGAAGCCGCCCCGAGATGCCGTAGGCATGGGGGGCGGCATATAAATATAAGGAAATAAATAAATAAATCAGGTTGAACGGCCTCTCATCCAGGGCAATCACTTCCCCAATTGCCTTAGTGATGGCCACAGCCCGGGGGTGTCTGGATACGAATGGCATCTTCCTTTCCCAGAGCGCAGTTACAGTGGCCTGGGACAAGGACCGGGAAGGGGTCGGCTGGGTGGAGCAGCTAGCGCTCCTCCTCTGTGGGGGCTGGGTGGTGGTTGTGGAACCGTCACCAGATGGCCCAACGGTGGCAGTTGCAGCAGGAGTGGACGAGGGTTCCTCCTCCTCGGAACTATCATCTGCACCCTCTGCAACTGTCACCTCCCCACTTGGAATGGCACTCCATGAGATCACGTATGTTCCCGTGGTGCTGTCTCAAGTGAGCGCTAAGGCCAGAGGTGCCATATCTCTTGGGATCTGTGCCACCACGACTGACCTTGGCACTGCAGTGCACGCACACTACCTTTTGAGGCATCGTTCTCCCAGATGTGAACATGATACCACACCCAGGATGTTATCTTCTTCGTGCTGGTTCCTGGGAGGGCAGGAGCAGCGCAACCGGTGGTTGACCTCTCAAAGGTAATGCTCAGCATAACACTTGCGGAAGGGGTGGTGGTAACTGGCGCAGCATGTGTGGATGTGGTGGGTGGGGCCTGAGCTGGCATGGGTGCGCTAGGATGCATGTCAGCAAGGAGAGAGGGTGGGGAAGCAGGCGCACTAGAATGTGTGCAGGCAGGGGGAGAGGGCGGGGAAGCAGGCATCTGCATGAGAGACAGTGCTTGCGCAAAGGAGAGCTGGGTGCTAGGAGCAGCAGCAGTGGAGGTAGCCGGCGGATGGACCACTGCACTATCAGAGGAAGAAGGATCTCTCTTCTTACTGCTAGTCAGTGCCAGGGAGGAGGAAGCACCCTCCAGCCATCCCAGCCTCTTTGGGGGCTTCAAGAGAGACGTCCAGAGCCTGTTTGCTTGGACGCACTTGAAGGTTGTGTGCGGAAGGAAGAGGCCACAGGTGGCCCTACCTCGAGTGTCTCCTCCATGCCAGACTGAGTCAGCTGCCTAGGGAGAGGCTGGCCTCTCCCAGTACTCCCACTCATGGTCTGTTTTTTCATTCCACGACCACTCATAATTAAGTTGTGGAAATGAAGAAAGGACCCCCGGCAACAGAGGATGTGGTGTGATGTGTGTGAGTGTGTGTGTCTCTGTGTGGTGGTACTAGACTAGTACCTTGTGTTGGCACTGGGAACTGGCTAAGGGATGGGGAAAGTACTAAACTAGGGGTGGTGGGAACTAACTAAGGGGTGGGGAAACTAACTACGGAGTACAAGGTGGACTAGCTAAGGGGTAGGGAAACTAACTAGGGGTGGACTAGCTAAGGGGTGGGAAAACTAACTAGGGTGGTGGGGACTAGCTAAGGGGTGGTGTGTGGGGGGGCTATTGGAGTGGAGTGTGGTGTGGTGTGAAGGGTGAAGGGGTAGAGGTGGGGGTGAAGGGGTAGAGGTGGGGAGAGGGTGTGAAGGGTGTGGGGGTAGAGGTGTGGGGCTGGAGGAGTGTGGTGTGCTGTGGGGTGAAGGGTTTGGGGGTAGAGTGGGGGTGGTGTGGGGGTAGCGGAGTGGATGGGTGAAGTAGTGAAGGGGGTGGATTTGATGCATTGCTTACCCGGCAGCCAGCTACTCGTGTGTTACGTCCGACACGTTGCCAAAGTCACGTCACCAAGGCGCTCTGGTGGCTTGGCTTTTGAAAAGAAAAGAAAAGAAATCGACCTGTCACAACCTCAGATGGCACAAGATGGGTCACACAACACAACACGACAACCCTGGCTGGCTGGCACACAGCCACATTTCTCCCCTCCCCCATTGTCAGGGCTTCAAAAGCCGCAGCAAGCAAGCAACATGCATGCTCCTCCCACTTGTCCTGGCAACTGGGCCACCCCTCACCCCAAAACACCAGATGGGTCACACAACACAACATGACAACCCTGGCTGGCACAGCCACATTCCCCCATTGTCAGGGCTTCAAAAGCCTCAGCAAGCAAGCAACATGCATTATCCTCCCACTTGGACTGGCAACTGGGGCACCCCTCACCCCAAAACACCAGATGGGTCATACAACACAACACGACACAACCCTGGCTGGCACAGCCACATATCCCCCCTCCCCCATTGTCAGGGCTTCAAAAGCTTCAGCAAGCCAAGAGCAGCATGCATGCTCCTCCAACTTGGCCTGGCAACTGGGGCACCCCTCACCCCAAAACACCAGATGCCTGCGTTACACAACACAACATGTCCACGACAACCCTGGCTGGCACAGCCTCATGTCCCCCCTCCCCCATTGTCAAGGCTGCCTCAGCAAGCCAAGAGCAGCATACATGCTCCTACAACTTGGCCTGGCAACTAGGGAACCCCTCACCCCCAAACACCAGATGCCTGGGTCACACAACATGACAACCCTGGCTGACACAGCCACATTTCCCCCCTCCCCCATTGGGGCTTAAAAACCTCTGCCACCCCAGGTGCTTGTTGCTTGCTTTGCTTGCCATGGCCTGGCCACATGGCATGCATGCATGCAGCCCCCCCCAGGATCCCAAGAGACTAGGTCCCTATTCCATTTTTTCCTCTTCCCTTTCTAGGGGGCACCAGGGGGTCCTGTAACTAATCCCATCCCATAAAACCCCAAAGGAACCCATAACTTAAACTTTACTTACCAACAGTCACACACTCGCATGCCTCCAGCAGTCTTGGAGTCCTTTTAGATCCCAAACCTGCTGTAGAATGGCTTCCCAAGCCCAAGGACCAGAAGGAAAAAAAAATCCTACATTACTATTGGCCACTCCAGCCAGCCAAGTGCCCACCCACTAGTCACATCCCTACCCCCTCTAAAATCTTAGGAAAGAACCTTCAGGATTAGATGCCTTTTTAGAATTTCAAAAAAGGCAACCAATCCAAGGCAGGGTAAAAAAAGCACCAAATGCACCACAGGGAGGGGGCAGGGAGGGACAACAAGGGGAGGAAAAAAAAACCCAGTGCCCAACTGCCAAAGTCATTTTTTAAAAAACCGAGATCCAAGACCAATGCAAAAAAACGGTACGGTCAGGAGTACCGGATCTCAGATTTAAAACCAGTACCGCTAAATACCAGCAATATCGGATCTCTGTGGATCCGGAATTCCCATCCCTACAGCACAAGCTCCTAGTCTTCAACTATAAAGCTCTTCACAACCTTGCTCCCCCCTACCTCTCTGCGCTAATTTCCCTCTGTACTCAGTCCATGAACTCCGCTCCTCCTCTGTCCCCTCTCACCTCCCCTGCTCCCCTAACTGCCTTTGTCCCATCTCCCTAGCTGCACCCCATGCCTGGAACTCCCTCCCTGCCCACATCCACCTCACCCCCTCCCTTCGTACCTTCAAATCCCTCCTCAAGACCCATCTCTTCTGCTCTGTCCTCCCCGACTCCTCGCTCCCCTCACCTAACTCCTGCTGATACCTACCACCTGGTACAATCTGTTACCTGAGGTCTGTGTACTCGTATCCTCACCACATGAACCAGCCATCCATAATTCTCGATGTAAACAAGCCAAGCATGTGCACCGGAGACCTCACATCTTAGTGAATGTTACACCCCTTGTCTTTCCCTGTTTCCCTTCCGTCGTCTCCCCCACCCCACCCCTCTGTCTCTCAGATTGTAAGCCCTAGGGCAGGGACCCTGTCTGTTCCATTACTTTGTAAAGCGCCAGGTACATCGTTGGTGCTATACAAGTGCTTGCTAATAATAATAATAATAAATAATAACTGTAGGCTCAGAAGAAAGTTAAACCTTACCACTCTAGAAAGGCTGGGTGCCATCTGTTGGGAACATGGTAGCTGTAGTCATCTTGCATCCAATCAGGGGATTGGATTAGATGACCCGTAAAGTCCCTCCCAATTCTGACATCCTATGATTCTATTGATAAATGTTTTAAAGACCCAAGGAGAAAATGATTAAAATTGAACCGATACCTCTGGGATCTGAGAGGGACAAAATGTGCTCCCTCTTTCTCTGGAAAGGTGATGGGGAAAGAAACAGGTGCTTCCACTTGAAATGTAGCTGAAATACAAGGCAATGCTGTGCTGTGCCATCTGCTAGCGTTCGTTAGAATTCACACTCCACCACACTCCACCCCTGCATTCTTACACAATTCGGCTCACCCACAGAAGAGTGCAAACATGCATTATACAACAGCCCTCTTTGATGTAGATTCCTCCATTTTTAGTCCTCCTTTGAGCGTCTTAAGTCAGACAGAGGGCTGTAGTTGTGAGTCTGTTTTGGAATCCTAACTATCCTTATCCATTCACTTTTGCCACCATCTGTTCTGCTTCACTGATGTTGACAGGCTTCTGGCTTTAATGGCTGCCTTGAGACAATTTACTTATGAAAAAGGTGCGTGTGTGCGTGTGTGTGAGAAATATAAATTTTGTTCTCATGAAAATAGTAACACCCGTTATTGCCAGAACTAGTATGGACTGGTTTTATACATATTTCATCCTATGGCATGCATGCCCCTGTCCTGAAAAGCCACTAGAGCCTGTGCTAATTAAGAGGGCTTGTCATACCAGCACAATGCAGAATGTATGCTCTGCTAGGCATAGGGCTGGTGCATCATTCCTAGGCATAGGAATGATGCATAAGGCATCATTCATTTCCTTCATGGAAGTGCAGAGCAATATGGAGGGAGAGACTGATTCTTGGACTTACTCATGATATTGTACGCCAAGGGCAAGGATTATTATAATTTGGGCCATTTTATAGAAGGTCTTTTTATTTTCCCCAAGCTTGAATGTTGATCAGAATAAAAGAGCACTGGTCTTGAAGACCCCCATATCTCTTTTGCAGCTGTGCTTTTGTTGCGTATCCCAGTTGTCTTGCATTTTTTAGCAAAAGTCATTTTGTTTGGAAACAAGATCTTTCATTACAAATTGCAGAGGTGTCAAAACTGACCTTTCTTGCAATGATCAAATCCATGGAAACCTTTTAGAGATGGATCACGCTGAGATGTGCATGCTATTTCCTGTGAGCTGCTCTTTGTATATTTTCGCTTATTCGCTTGTCTGGTTGCCTCAAAGCACTCCCAAATAGTGGCACATGGGGAGGGTGCATAATTGGCAATTGCTGTGATTTAAGTGTTATGAAAGGGGTGTTAAATGCACAGAAAACATCCTTACGTTATAGAAAAAACCCCACCATAGAAGTAGCCTTTAAAATTGTCACAACCAAAGCTTGCATTAGGGCAGCTTGTTGTACTAAAAAAACGTAGATGTTGTGAAATCAAGTTCCAGCTAGGAAGCAGCTAATTGCTCACAACCTGTCTAAACCAGTTTCCTTTAAAAGGCCAGCCCCTGGAGTGATACAGGCTTACAACACAGCAGCCTTTGCAGCTGCCAATTCATTTATTGGTTCTTCTGATAAAATGATAAGTTGGAGGTGACTAATACTAAAATACTTTATGGGTTTTTTTAAAGAGATACAGGTTTTCTGCAATATTATTTAAAGTTTTGTAGCTGAGGGATTTGTAAAATAGGACTTTGCATTGTCTATGCATGCAGACGGTCTATTTGGAGTCCTCTGACTTGATAGTCTTTTTCATAGCATCCTGGGAGTTTATAGAAGTGGGAGAAAATATTAGCTGTCCTTCCTGCCATCCTGTGGTGGTTTTTGTGAACTACATGGTTATGACCTTGTCAAGACATTTAAAAACACTAGGAGTAGAGCTATATTGGTGTTTGAGCTGAATGAAATGCTGATGCCTGTTCTGTCAGGGGGCTGTTACTCTTGGTATGTTTTATATGACAAATGTAGCCAGAGACATTATACACACACACTGTGGAAATGTTTTCCCCATACAAAGAATCTATCATGCCCTTCACTTGTCCTGTGGTTCTTATATATATATTTATAACATGTTTTTTTAGGTTTGTTTTTGGAACTGGTAATCCTTATTAATAGATCGACAATAGAGCTGATGAATGCATATGCTTGATGTAGCCCATAGTTAGTTTGGTGGTAGTTTATTAACGGCAAAAGCCAAATAATCATTACACAAAATCAAAAACAATTCTCATATAAAGACAACAAATAAAACATTTACGTTCTTAATAAGCAAATGCCATAATCACGATCCTATTCCCATACCTGGTTGCAGTTAACATTCAAGCGTCTTGATCTAATTACATCTCATGTTTGTAGCCCATATGTCATTGTCAAACACAATATTGATTACTAGTTGAATAGGCTAGATGCTTTGAATATTGGGTTTTGCCTTGATAAAGGTGATTAAAGGGCAAAGTTGAGTTTCTGCAAAAAAGATATTACTCCAAGACTTTTATTCCTCCATTTTTTGTAGCTCATCTTTGTCACTTTTCCTGACCATTTCCCTACCACTGAAACTTGTGATTTCTGTTATTGTTTCCTCTTTATATTGAGACATTAAGTTTGTTTGTTTTTCCCTCCCAGAAGGCACTAAACAACTATTACACATTGGATCTTCTCAGACACTGAAGTTCCTCTCATCTGGAGACTGATTAGTGGCTATGCAGTTCATTCCATAGAAATGGCAGCACTCCAAAGTTTTAGTGCCAGGATTGGAATGCCCACAGGATATAATGGAAGCTGTGAAAATGCATTCTTTATCCTCTGTCTCTCAGACCATTATCTCTGTCCTTGTGAGCTTCCTAATTTGAATGGTGGCTGGCTGGTGATCCCATTTCAAATGTAGGTTTATTTATTTCTTTATTTATATAATTTTTTAATACCACACTTCCTGCCCACAGGGCAGCCCGGGGCGGTGGACAACAATATAAAACAATAAAACAATTTAAAACAATTTAAAACAATTACAAATTCACAATTTAGGGGGGCAAACCCTCCGCCCACCCTCCCCCTCGCCAAAGGCCTGGCGGAACAGCCAGGCCTTACATAAACGCCAAAATAACAGGAGAGAGGGGGCCAACCGAGCCTCCTCTGGGAGTGAATTTCACAGCACAGGGGCGGCCACTGAAAAAGATCTAGCATCGGTGGCCACCCGCCTCACCCGGGGAACCTCCAAAAAGGCTCCCACGGATGATCTCAAGGGTCACATGGGGAGTGAGGCGATCCCGCAGATAAGTAGGGCCCAGGCTGTGAAAGGCTTTAAAGGTTAAAACCAGCACCTTGAACCTGGCCCGGTGCTTTATAGGCAGCCAGTGCAGAGCCTGGAGCACTGGTGTCATGTGCTCCCTGTGGCCCGTTCCTGTAAGGAGACGGGCTGTGGCATTCTGCACCAGCTGCAGCCTCCAGACCAACTTCTTGGGCAACCGCACGTAGAGCGCGTTGCAGTAATTCAGCCCCAAGGTGATGAAGGCATGGATGACAGTAGTGAGGTCGGAGTCTGAAAGATACGGCTGAAGCCGCCAGACAAGATGTAACTTCCGAAACACACTCCCCACAACCGCTACATCCTGGGATTCCAGGCTGAGCTGTGAATCAAGGAGCACACCCAGACTCCGCACTTGAGAGACCATGGGAGGGCAAACCCCCCCCAACAAGTGGAGATTCAACCACCACCAGGCCCCACAAGCCCTCGCCCACCAACATCACCTCCGTCTTGTCAGGATTCAATTTCAGATGGCTCAACCTCATCCAAGCCCTCACAGCTGACAGGCACTGGGAAAATAGGGAGACTGCGTGACCTGGGTTGATGGAAAAGGAGAGGTAGAACTGAGTGTCGTCAGCATACTGATGACATTGCATGCCCTGAAACCCTCTCATGATCTCCCCTAATGGCTACATATAGATGTTAAACAAGAGGGGGGACAGAATGGCACTCTGCGGGACTCCACACGTGCGGTTCCGGGGGGGGAGATGTACACTCCCCCAAGACCACCTGGTGAGTTCTTCTGTCCAGGAACAAACAAAACCAGTCCAAGACCATTCCGTCAATCCCGGCACGGTCCCACAGGCGAGTCACCAACACCTCGTGATCAACTGAGTCGAATGCAGCTGAAAGGTCTAGCAGGACCAGTAAGGTCTGACGACCCTGGTCCAGTGCCAGATGAAGAATGTCAAACAAGGCCACCAATGCAGTCTCCGTACCATACCCAGGCCAAAAACCAGACTGAAAGGGGTCAAGGAAATCAGTGTGGTCCAGATGTTCCTGGAGCTGCCATGCCACAGCCCGTTCAATAACCTTCCCTAAAAAGGGAAGGTTAGAGACCAGCCGATAACTGGCAGGAGCATCAGCATCAAGAGATTTCTTGAGCAGGGGCCTAACCACAGCCTCCTTCAGGCAGTCAGGCACCCTGCCCTCCCATAGGGAGGCACTAACCACCCCAGCCCGCAACGGCTGTAAGTCTCCTGGCTAGCTTTCACCAGCTAGGACGGGGATGGATCTTGTTCGCAAGTGGTGTCACAAACAGATCCCAACAAGGACTCCACATCGGCAGGCGACACCATCTGATCTGTGTTGTTCTTATGGATAAAGAGGACCACACTTTGCAGTGGGACCAGTCCTCTCTTCTTTGGAAGCCTATCCCTCTCAGCCATACCTTCCTCGTTAGCAGCCCTTTCCACCACTAAAGCAAAGGAGATCATGAGTTGCAGTAGATGCAGGGCTAGCCAGACTGTGCCTCCGTGTTCTCTGTCTTCTGCCAAAGAATTGCTTGATGTGAAAGAATATAAAAGGGGTTCAACTGCTTTTGGGGTGGATCCTATCTCTGTCCGAGAGAGATTCCGCTGTCCCTACCCAAGAGGGGCTCAGCTCCCTTTTCCTCCACCCTATTTTGGTGAGTCCTATCTCTGTCCAAGAGAGATTCTGCTGTTCCTGTCCAAGAAGGGTTCAGCTCCCTTTCCCTCACCTTAAGTAAGCAGCTCCCTTTTAATTCCCGGAATCAAGTGAAAATACTACTGTTGAGAGGGTGGGGAATTACTCCTCTACTATTTTTTAGAAATGACTCTGGTTCAATCAAATAGGCATTTATTCAATAATATCAGAACAATTAGCATACCAATTATTAAAGGGATACTTGCATTCAGTACATGCCCTCACCTACTCTGATTCCGTCAAATACATAAAAGCATATATTCTTACGTGATCAGAGGTCAATGGTCTGGTTCCAGAAGAAGGCAGTCAGGGGGCCCAAATGATGCAGTTGTAGGACTCCCTAGATAGAGGAGTCCCAAAGGGGGCCAATCATCACGCTCACGGGTGCCCTTATAAGGGCTAGCAGACAAGCACCATGAGATGCAAGGAACTGATCCAGAGACAGCCCTTATATACAAGTTTCCCTTATAACTTATCCATGTTAAGGGGCTGTCAGTACTAAGCCTGTGGAGTACTCCCATTGGTTGCCAAGATCTGGGGTACCTTCTTGCTTAGTAATTGGCGTGGGGGCTTGCCCTGGCAGATAGGGGCTGATCCACCCCTCCCTCCGGAGGTCGGGGCCTGACCCCTCAGCCCTGGGATAGCCCACATCCTTCGGAGAGGCATCTGATAAGGCCAGCTCTGTTTATCAGGTCCTGACCTTCCTTTGTCCCCCGATGTTCCTGCTGTCAATTTGTTTTGGGAACATGAGGTTTTGCTTGCTCATCAGCATCATCTGTTTCCCTCTGACCATTTTGACCATCTTTCCCAATATCTTCTATTGCTCTTAAATCAATAAGTGACTACATGTGCTCAGCAATATCTTATCTACTTCCTAGCATTCTAGGTAGTTTCAAGCCACAATGGCCTACACCAAAGTTACATTCAAAAGGGTTACATGCTGACACATCCAATGTATGTTTTTGGTTACATTACAAAAAGAGTGAGTTACAATATTATTCAATGCATGTCCTGGCACCTTTGTGTCAGAGAGGCACTTTCTGATTCAGTCACATTGTAGCAGGGAGATGAGTATCTTAGTTGGGCCTATGTCAATTCATAACAGTTGGACAGAGATTTTTGTATGTTAGAAGACGGCTGCTGCAGTTGGTAAAAACCCAGCTCACAGGTGAAGGCGGTTTTGGGAAGCAAGGTGAGACTGCTTCTCCATCTTGATTACAAAACAATAGACTTGTGTAGTTTATAAATCATAAATGCAAAATTATTTTGTTAAAATTTATGATTTTCATTCCATTCAGTGGGAATTTGGTCACTAACCTCAACGGAGTAAAGATTGTACCGTCCCTCTCTCTCTACTCTGCATTACTGTACAAAATATATTGCATATAAATGTGATGTATATTCCCCATTTAAACCCAGTCTCTTATTGTTTGTGTGCCTTTCTGAAAATCAATCCCAAATGTGTCTAATAAGGTTGGGACCAAATGTTTCCAAATAGGATCTAATAAGATCCTTTGATTGGCTCAGTCAGGAGTCCTCTTAGTGCCCTCTTAGATATTTGGTAGACAGTGTTCCTTTTCATTTAGAGCCCAACCAGAGAATTTAGAAGTCTGATGTGGGCTTCTGGTGTAAGTGATTTTTACACCTAATACATTTTTGTTTATGTTCTACCAATATATGTGTGGGGGGGTTGATTGATATATGTTTCTCTGGCTTTGTGTAACACTACATGTTGTACAGCAGATGGAGTATTTTATCAGGAATCGAGAAGAATGTCACAGCATCAAAAACTCCTGGCATATCATCCTCTGCAGCAAGATGTGCCCTGTATTTCTTTGTAATAGTGGTGCGGAACTTGTCGCCAGCCAGCCAGTTCCGATCTGTGACTTTTTATTTGACCCCTTTCCAGTTCCTGGATCTGGCTTGTGTATCCAGTCCCTACCCTCAAGTCCTGAAAGAGCGAGCTTGGAGAAGGGGGGAGCAGAGATGAAGGCATGCACTCAAGGATAGGAGATGGATCCATGAAATATAGATCCATGGACCTTACTGTAGGTGTTTTTAGACAAGCGCCTCCCCATCCATTGCCCACCTATCAAGCATGCTGCAGGGCTGCATAGGGTGCCAATGCGGCCCTGCAACATAATTTATTAGGGGTGGGACTCTCGATATTGCTGAGAAATGAGAGTGGCTGATAAAGGCCCTCTTGGTTCTAATCCGATAATACCAATAATTCTCTGTATCAGCAATATCGGTTCTTTTACATTATCGGATTTTTAACATTGCAGTTTTCCTCATTTAAGTCAGTGGTGAAAACCACAATGTTAAAGCTCCAATATGATAGATCCGATAGATCCAATAGATGGAAATCTGATACCGATATACAGCTGATACTGAGAATTTGCCCAAAGTCCCATCCTTATCATTTATTCATTTATTTTATTTATTTATTCATTCAGTTTTTACCCTGCCCTTACCATCAGGGTGGCATGATGACTGGGTGATCGGCAGGTAATGGGGGGTGGGGAGGCGCTTGTCTAAAAACATCTCGTGATTCCATTTTGTCAGATTTTTCAATACAAAACACAATATCAACATCATTTCCAAGGGTGGATGGAAAATCAAATGTTCTGTAATATGGATGGAGTGTTCAGTTACAATCAGTTGCCTCCTTTTACAAAGAGAAAACGGAGGTTTGATAAGAGCAACTGCTGTAAGTGTTGGGGAGGAATATCCGTTTTCTCAGTTGTGCATGGAAAAAAGCGAATATCAAAACTAACCCACAAAACTGTTTGGGGAAATACAGTAATAAGAGAGACTTCTTATGCATGTTTTTACAATACTGTTATCTTTATAGCTTTGGGGTGAAATCCACTTAAAAATCAATGGGCCTTAGATGACCATTTGGAGTTTTTGGATCTTCTTTCTGTTGGGGTTAGAGAGAGTTCTTTTGGGGGGAATGGTCTGTCGTGTGTTGGAAGGGGGTGGGGACAGGCTAACGCTTTATATACAGTACCATTTTCGTTATGATAGCAAAGCTTCCTAAGGATGGAGGACTTAGTCTCTGATGGTTTATAAATGGAAATATTTTGCTAATGCTAAAAATAAAGAAGGAAGCATCCCTTAAAGACAAAGGAATTATTAAAAAAAATTCAGGTTTATTTATGATATGTCATTTGTAGTTTGTTTATGATAAATGATCAAGAATATTAAATATCATTGTGAAGATGCTGTAAACTATCCATTTTTGTTTACTTTGAATAGCTAAAAACTCAATACGTTAATCTTTTTTTTTTTTAAATGCTTGGCTTTTCTTGTTGCATTTAATGGAAAACTTGAGCAATGGTCTCATACTATCAGCAAAGTAGTAACTGGGGGGACTTCTGAAAACACATTTCCTGGAGGTTGCACAGCTGATCTTTCAGTAGACACTCACTCCCCAAACTCTTGCTGGTTTCAGCTGTGGTTTCACACCTCATGATTGCTGGGCTCAGATAGCACTCATAAGTGTTGTTGTTCATCAATACTGAAGCCTTGGAAATATTCCGCACCCCCCTCCCCTTTCACACAGGTGAAAAATAGCACTGTACATCCCAAGCCATATTATGTGCCTTTTGCTTCAATCCCCAAAGCTCTCAAAATGTTATTGTTTTGGGTTGGTTTTTTTTTTACATACAGCCTTTGATTTTATTTTTGTCTCTCTCCATTACAAGGAAATTCTGTTCAAAAGGAGCGCTGGTATCTTGGTGTGAATCATGATTTATTTATTTTCATTGTGGGTAATATCTTCCATAAATTCAGTCACACACACACAGAGTGTATCTTACCAGAATATTAATTTTCTACATGGGAAAGAAAAAGGAAAGTAAGGTGCATTTTATATTTTGATCCTGAGGTTAAGTGATATTGCAGGACTGAATATTGTCTCACCAATGTCTTTTTGTTAGTATCTGCTGATGTTTATTCCCAGAAGGAAGGCTTTTACTGGGGAATAAAATCAGGAAAAGTTACCAAAAGAGATTGCAAGTTCTGGAAGAAAAAGTTTTCCACAAAATATTCTTTCCAGAGAATACTTTCTCATCCAGTTTGGGATGAGATATTGGGTATTTTTACACACAAATTTCTCTTGGATGTTTATTGTTACATCCTGAACTTTCTGTGTGTCTAAGAGCGCATTCACACATACATTAAAATGCTGCTTTTCCTAAATGCAGTCAATTTCAAAATGCACTTAAATAAACCCATGTACTATTCACACTGGGTTTATTTAAGCACATTTTGAAACTGACTGAATTTAGGAAAAGCAGCATTTTAATGTACTCAGGTGGGGGGAGAGGAGGAGGAGCAGGAGCAGAGCCAAGAGCCGGGGCGCTGTGTAACTGGCATGATAATGACTAAGCTAGTCCATATCATGTCAGTTACACAGCGCCCTTCCATGGCAGCCTGTCACAACTACAGTTGTGGCTACTTTAAACTGCCTCAGGGCAGTGTTTGTGTGAAGAATGCATCCAGCAACTGCCTCAGGGCAGTGGGTGTGGGTGTGGGTGGGTGGACTTGTAAACCCAGAAGATTGAGAAATCCGGAACTTTCACGTGTGTAAAAATGCCCATTGTTCTGATACTAATGAAATATTAAATACAATATTAATATTGCATTTAAGATTCCATTTTAAAGGTAAAATACCTAAATAAAATAATTTTCTTTTTTATCATTTTGAGATCTTTTCAACAATTTTTTCATCGTGTTCTGGTTGTTTTTGGAGTTACATCATGTAGAGTTTCTTTGACATTCAGAAAAATGTCTAAATTTTTGGCCCCAATCCAGGCTCTGCATGCATGTCGTGTGCACACCCACACTGTACACATGCATTTCATGCACTTGGTGTGCACACAGTGTGTTCATGGAACACAGATGTTGCACACTGCAAACAAACACCATGTGCACACTGGATCTGGACCTTATTCTTTAGTGGCTGTGTGCATAAGCAAAGGAGCCTGACTATGGGCACCATCATAATCTATAAAAGAGACAGACCTATAATTTGAGACAGACCTAGAATAGTGGGATCTGAAATTTTAGCCTGTGTGACCCTATTTTGGAAGCTTAAGTATCCCATGACCCCAGACCCCAGCAGAGACATGCAGAGTACAGTAGTGTAACAAGGCAGCCCTGCTCCCATGACGAATAACAGCAGGAGAAAGCCCCAAAATTCCAGTCCTAGGCAATCTGGTTCTTATATCTGTCCAACTGCCCTTCATGCCTGGAACTCCTCTCTGAACACATACACTCTTCGTCCTTCCTGACCTTCACATTCCTCCTAAAAACCTTTGAATACCATCAGGCCTTCTATAACTTCTCACCCCCAGAAACGGCTCACTGATGCTCCTCCTACTGGCCTTCTTTCCTATAACTAAGCTAAGCACGTGCACCAGTGACTTCTCAGCTTCATGAAGGTGGTATCCCTGCATCTCTCTTTTCGGCCCTGCCTTGCCCATTCTAAATTTAAAGCCCCTTGGGGCAGGGACCCATCTCTTTATTCATGATTAATCAGTGAGGACCCATATTGTTAGAGCTATATAAATAATAATAATAATAGCTCTATTATTATTAATAGCTCATTATTTGTAAAAGGTTTTCAAATAATGAAGATAAACCCAAACCCTGTTGAGAAAATGTAGAGAACCAAAGATACAATGCCATTCCTCTTGCTGTTAAATTTTAAGTTTAAAATGTTAAATTTTGAATGTTAAATTTCATACCAGCTACGTTTAGAAACAGCTAATTTTTATATGAAATTTTAAGCTGGTTTTTATTTCTGCGTTGGTATTAATTGCCTCCATAATACAATGGAAAATAGAGCCCTGCTCAGGCCTGACCCGAACCCAACTGCACTGGGCCCAGACGCAATGTATCTGGGTGACCTGACCACCCTTCCATATGCACTACACCAGAAAAGTAGTGGGGCTTAGGTTCCCCCCATCCCCTTTTAAAAGTGACCATACCCCCTATGGAATACTGTGATGTTACATTGCACCATAGGGGTGTGGCTCAAGTCCAGGGAGCTCAGTAGGGATGTGCGAACAGAACGCGGTTCAGATGTTCGGTTGTTCGGTTTGAAAACTGAGTTCGGGTTCGGTTGTTTGGTTCGGCCGAACATTGCCGAACATTCGAAATAGCGCTATTGGTACCAATATCGATACCGAATCCAAAGATTTTTTTTCTGTAGTAGTATCATTTGGCCCTGAGACCACCCTTGTTCCAGGAAGTCTACTCCTCAGCTGCCTCCCCCTTTCCAGTCACGTTTTTCCTGCCCGAATGGGCCTTCTAGTCACATTCTTCCTGCCCCAAACTCATCCGAACTCACCCAAACATGACTGAACTGTTTGGTCGTTTTCGAGTTCGGTTCGGATGTTTGGTTCAGTCGTCCAAACAGACCGAGTTTAGTCCAAACTACGAAAGTCCGAACTGCGTTCGCACATCCCTAGAGCTCAGGCAGAGAGAGTGCTTGAGCTGACCTGGGCCCAACGTGGCCAGTCAAATACTGCTGGGTTTGGGTTGGGCTGCAGACCTCCAGTGGAAAATCTGGTGAATCTGGCAGATTTGGAAAGGATTTTACTGTCTGGAGCAAAACAAGGATGTTTGGAACAGACTGGATAAAATATAAACTCAGACCAAACATAAATCTGTTTTAAAAGTTTGCTATCACTTCTCCCCTCCTCCCCCTCACTTCAGTTTCTCTCTAGATTTTAACCCAGAGAACCAATTATGACACCATCAACTTCAAGGCAAACCTTTGTCAGCCTGACCCTTGTGGAAGCAAATACTTGAATATAAACCTCAGAAGGAAACTCGATCTCAGAAAGCATTTTAATCCCCAAACCAAAAAAGGTTTGAAATTGTGAAGACTAAATGGAACATTCAGGCTTTCTGAGGTATTACCATGGCCACTCAATAACACTCGGTGGGAAAAGCAGATGGTCCATTTGGCATGTCAGGCTGTGAATGTTACAATTTAATTTAACAATGGACATTTAAATGGAAATCCTAGTTCCAGTTTTAAAATGCTCTCAATAGTTTGCAATATCCTGTTCAGTGAGTGCAGCAAAAGGGACCGACAATGAATCTGCATTGTTGTCCTCTGTCTCATATTCTGTATTGTGATTTGAGCTCTCAAGGAGGCCTTCTCTATGAAGCGTGTGCCTGTTAAGGAAAGAGTGTGTCATAATTCAGATCAAAGTTGTAACTGGTCACATTGACCTAGTATCTTAAAATGGAAAAAATAAATAAATGTTTTCCATCCTACAGTGGAAAGAGAAATAGTTGACATTCCAAGATGCCAAGAAGGCATTAAACATTTTTTCTAATTTGTGGACATTTTCAGAGCTTAAAAGAGAAGTTGTTGAACCTTTTAATAAAACTTTTACTCCATCCTATGAATAAAGTGAATTCCTCTTCCCGTTTAGTTCCAAGCTGATATTTTGAAGGTAGTGTATTTTTTAAATACTGCACAAATATGAAGAAAATGAGCATACCTGAAATTAAATTGCTCTGGACAACTACACCATACCTGTCCTTACATTCAAAACAGGAATGAGTACAGAGCAGAGCAGAGGTGAATCAAGAATGCTGTGCATTCTCACAATTTATTTTTTATTTATTTTAATTTTAAAAATTTATTACCCTGCCCCTCCTGCCACAGGCAGCTCGGGGTGGCTTACAAGCATTAAAACAATTAAAATAAAATGTTATATAAGGAGGGGGGAAATAACACATTTCCCCCCAATAGCCCCCCCCAATCTCCCCTGCCAAAGGCCTGGCAGAACAGCCAGGTCTTAGAACTTCTCCAAAAGGAGGGAAGATCTGGGGCCAACCGGGTCTCTATCGGAAGGGTGTTCCACAGCACCGAGAATGTCCTCCCCTGTGTGGCCCCCCAAAAAACTCAGGGGACCTCAGGGCACCCCCGGATGACTGCAGGGGCCGATGCAGGACCCAGGGAGTGAGGCAATCTCTCAGATAGACAGGGCCCAGGCCATTTAGAGCTTTATAGGCCAAGACCAACACCTTGAATCGGGCTCGGAAAACCACCAGCAGCCAGTGCAGCGAATGGAGCACTGGTGTAGTATGCTCCTGACGGCCCAGTCCCACTAAGGGACGGGTCACCACATTCTGCACCATCTGCAATTTCCGAGCTGTCACCATGGGCAGCCCTACGTAGAGTGCATTACAGTAGTCTAATCGAGAGGTGATGAAAGCATGGATGACAGTGGCCAGGTCAGAGCCTGAAACAAATGGCCAAAGCCGTCGCACCAGATGTAATTAGCTAAAAGCACTCCTTGCCACAACCTCCACCTGGAGACCCAGGCGGAGCTGCGCATCGAGGAGCAACCACAGACTCCATGCCTGGGAGGCCAATGGAGGGCAGACCCCATCAATAATGGGGGTCACCAACTCCATCACCTTACTCGCTAACATCACCTCAGTCTTGTCGGGATTCAGCCTCAGTTGATTAGGCCTCATTTAATCCCCCACAGCTGCCAAACGCCAAGTAAGCACCGAGACTGCAGGGCATGGGTCTGTTGAAAAAGAGAGGTACCGTTGGGTGTCATCAGCATATTGATGACCCCGAACCCCCTAATCACCTTGCTGAGTGGCTGAATGTACATATTGAACAGGAGAGCGGACAAAACAGAACCCTGCGGGACTCCACACGAGAGATCTCGGTATGATGAAAAACACTCCCCGAGCACCACCCGCTGGGTTCTTCTGGTCAGGAAATAATGGAACCATTCAAGAACAGTCCCACCCACCCCTGCACAGTCCTGCAGGCATGTCACCAACATTTCATGATCAACGGTATCAAACGCAGCCGACAGATCTAACAAAAACAGCAGGGTCGATCGACCCCAATCCAATTCTCGGCACAGGTCATCTATCAAAGCCACAAGCGCAGTCTCGGTGCCATGCCCCGAATGGAAGCTGAACTGAGAGGGATCAAGAAAACTGATACATTCAAGATGCCCCTGCAGCTGCCGAGCAACTACCCGTTCAATAGCCTTTCCTAAAAAGGGAAGGTTAGAGACAGACTGATAGCTGGCAGGGGAGTTGACATCAAGCAATGGTTTCTTCAGCAGAGGCCACACCACCACCTTCTTGAGACAGCCCAGCACTCTGCCCTCCCGCAGGGAGGCGCTGACCACCCCAGTCAGCAACGGCCCCATTGTCTCCCAGCAGGACTTAACCAGACAGGACAGGCAAGGATCTAATTTTCAAGAAGTGGCCCTGACTGCCCCAAGAACATCTACTTCATCGGCGGGTGTCACCGACTGAAACTGATCCCAGGAAACCGGACATGACGGGGCTTCCATAACTGCTGGTTCCCCATATGTAATAAGTGCGGCATTGAAGTTATAGTGAATACGAGTGATTTTATCCACAAAATAATCCACAAACATGTCACAGCGAGCAGTAGATGACTCCACTCCAAGGTCAAGGGAGGCCGGACTGATCAGCCCCCGCACAATCCAGAAAAACTCCGCTCGATGGGATTTTGCGGATGCTATGGGACAGCAAAGAACTCCCTCTTTGCTGCCCGCATAGCCACGGCATAGGCTCGTAAACTGGCTCTATGCCAGAATCTATCAGAACGATGCCACCGTTGCTCCAACCGCCGCCCATCTCGCTTCAGCAACTTCAGCTCCTCAGAAAACCAAGGAGGCCTGCGGAGCTGCTGCCTGGGCAGTGGACGCCTAGGAGCTGTCTGATCAGTGGCCTCAGTCAGCAAGGTGTTCCACAGCACAACAAGGTCATCGATGAGACTGTCATCAAGGTCGGAGGTCCCAGCGAAATCTCACTAAGCTTTTTGAGAATCTAGCAAGATTCTCGAAAGAAACCCAAATGCTCCGTGCATGCTCAAAATGGCCACTGCAGCCATTCTTCGCATGTGTGGGCCCTTGGCAGCATTTTGTGCATGTACTGAGTGTTATTTGAGGCTTCTGAAAAAGCTTGCGTGATTCTTAAAAACCCAGGAACGCTCTGAGCCTGGATGAAGTGGCTGCCATAGCCACTCTGCACATGCGCAGCCCTCCTCATGGCCATTTTGTTCACACACAGAACGTCTGGGGGTTTGTTTTGTGGTGCTTGAGAATCTCATGAGAATGGTGCCAAGAACCCATAATCTCGTGAGAGTCTCGACCCAGAAAAGCTCGTTGAAAAGCCCAGTCTCGGCAAGATTTTTGAGCGGGTTGAAATCTCATTTCATGGGTGATGAGTGCTCCTTTCAAGTCTAGCAGAATTAAGGCACAACATTTAGGCTGTGAATCACAAACCATTTACTCTGGTGTAGCCCCAGTGAAGCCCTGTGGCTTCAATAGAGTTAGCTATCCTAGAGTACGTAGTTTGTAGATCATGGCCCAAGGGTGTTTTCAGACGTGATGCCACCACGCATTGTCCTGTTCTGGGGTGTGGTCATCTCCACGGGGCAGGGCGGCATGTGAGGCTGAACAAATGTGACAGGGCCCAAACGCTGGCACGGGATGCGGAGGAGTCCCCCCGGTCCGTGTCAGCGTAACAAACATGCCGTGATGAACCCATCCCCAGGCCATGCCCCCCATGCCGGCATGCAGTCATGGTGTCTCGAGGGCAACTGAAGGCTGGCCAGCTCACAGCCACACCCACAGCCAGACATAGGGTGGCTGGGAGAGCCAGTAGCGAACAGCCAAAATCAGAGAGCGCCCAAGATTTTGGGCTGCTGATAGTTTCCCTGTAAAGCACAAAGACGGAAGCCTCCAAAGCAAGGGATGGTTTATTTGAAAGCCCAGTATACAGTGCAGCTACCACAGCAGATAACCTAAGTCTCAGTGGTAAAAATCATCAAGCACATCATTTGCTCCCAACAAACCTGACATAGAGAGAGTAGAAACGTTACTAAAATGCACCAGGGGACAGAGAAGCGAACCCCTCCAAATGTCCATCAGTCAACTCAGGGGCTTTGCCACAGATGCACATCTCAACCAGTCCAAGTGTTATTAGGCACTGCAGTAGGAGACCTGATTGGGTCACATCCAGCCCATCACCATGGAGAGCACCGCCACCAAGGATCACCAGCTCTCCGTCCTATGGAAACTGTGCATGGGGGGAGGGTATGTTGGCAGTCCAACACGCTCCACATAAGAGGGTGACTGGAACATACCCCTCTGGTAGCCCAGCTTCCCCATATGGTATGCAATCAGGTAATATGGCTCAAAAGGATCCCCAAAGGCCAGGCCCACCTGCACATCAGGGCAAATTCACACGTCATAGAAAGCCCCGCGCTCGGCATATGGAGGCTCCTCCAGCTGATATGGCCCACTGGGGGGGCATCAAGTAGACCCAGCTCCAGAAGACGGTTGAAGCAGGCGCTGCAAGATCATCCATGTCCACGGGCCCCAATGATGCCTGGGCAAGCAAGAGGCAAAGGGAGGGCCCCTCCATCACAAGGCCACGGAGGAAGTCAGGCAGCTCACAGATCTCCCGTAATGTGTGGGTCTCTGCTGGGCCCAAGGGAGTACCAGCACCATGGGTGGGGGGTGGAATAGCATCAACAAAGGGCTGGAGCCCTAGCTTCCAGGACCAGACCCAGCACTCTGGCCCACTTACGGGATGACCGAGCGACAGGAACTCTGAGCTCAAGAGGTCATACCCAGTCCTTGCACTATCCAGAGAGCCCAGCAGCTGCTGTATGTCATCTCTGTGCCACAAGTCTGCCAGGAATATGGTGGCCCAAACACTCCAAGCACGGGTGCCGTGCATGGCCCTGGAAATGAGGATAGGAGCCTGAGCCATTAGCAGCCATGACCAATTAGCTCCAAGAAAGAAGGAAAGAAAGAGACCAGGTGCATCAGTGGGAAATGGAGCCAGGCAGAGGTTTCCAGTACCCCCACAAGGTCGGAAGATAAGGGTGGCATGCAGACACCAAGGGCAGTTGCAGGGAATGATTGGGGAGTAGAAGGCGTGGGAGCTGTTCGAGGAATGCATGAGCTATGAAGGGGATGGAGGTGTATATGGGTCATGGTAGCACATTGATCCGCATGGGAGGGTTGCTGCAGGTCTGCAACCCCACACGCTGATTAAAGAGACCATGATGGTTAGGGCATGGGGTAGGGGCATGGCTCCAACTGTGAGGTCACCAATTAGTGCCTATATAGAATGGGATCCGGCACAGGCTCCTTGGCTTAAGTTTGCCTCAGAGTTGTGCGGTATACAATGCCCTCGTGGTTGAGTTAGCCTTACTGCTCCCTCTTGTTCAGAACTACACCATGGATGCAGGGCAAGTAGCGTCCCGGAGGCGCCTACTTCACTGCATTGCGGAGTTGTTCTGGCAGCATAACCTTCTCACTATCGTGGGTGTCGAGCCACATGAGAGATCATGCACAATCCTCCTGGCCCTGCTCGAGCAACAGGCCACATTGTTCTGGAGCTCATTCGGGAGCAGGCAGCTCATGGCCGGCCTCCTGGCACTGTCACATCATCTCTGTGCGGATTATCTCTGCGGTGCCGGAACAATGCTATGCTCATCAATCGCCACCACTAGATCGTTCTCCAAGCTGCTCAGTGGTGGTCGAGCGTTCTCAGTGAGTGGGATGATGAAGCATGGCATGTGAACTTCCGAATGCAACGCGATCTATTCATGAGGATAGTGTAGCACCTCTCCCCATGGCTTGAGCGACCCTGCACCAATATGCGGGCTCCCATCCCCATGGTACAACGTTGTACCATCACCATATGGTCCCTGGCCACACTAGACTCCTGCAGGTCAGTTGTGCAGCACTTCGGAGTATAGATCAGCACTGTCTCTACCATCATCCTTGATGTCTGTGATGCCGTGGAGTTGGTTCTCCTAGACCAGGTGATCCAGCTCGTGGACCAGCACCAGGTCATGGCTGGGTTCCAAATATCAGTCTTTTCAAACTGCATCGGTGGAATTGATGGCACACACATCGAAATCCTGTGGTCCCCCAATGATGAAGCAGCAGTTTATCAGTCGCCATGGATATCACTCCCTACAGCTCCAGGCAGTTGTAGATGACAGAAGCTGATTCACGGACATCTTCACTGGACACTCCAGATGCAACCATGATGCATCTATCTCCCCCTCTTTGCCCACATGTCCATGGAGGAGTTTGGGGATCCCACCACAACCCGCATTGAGGGGGTGACAGTGCCCCATGTCATCATCGGGGACCCCGCCTACCCGCTCCTCGGATGACTCATGAAGGTCTTCCCTGTGCCCTGAAACCCTGAGCAGGTGCATTATTATAACTGTTTATGCGCTGCCCACATGGTTGTGGATAGGGATGGGAGAATGCGGTTCGGAAGTTCAGAGTTTGGTCCGAACTTGGCCTGTTCGGATGACCGAATCCAAATCCGAACCTGAACGAACCAAACCAAACCTGATTCCGAACTCCGAAATGACCGAACAGTTCGGTCAGTTCGAATCGCGTTCAGATGAGTTCGGGTGGCAAAAAAGTGTCACTGAAAGGCAAAACTTGATAGGGAAGGGTAGTCAGCTGAGGAGCAGACTTCCAGGCACCAGGAGTGGAGAGACTTGGAGTAGCAGCCAGCCTGCCCAATCACCATCCCTTTTCTCCTCAGACCACTGGCTTCACAGTCTGCGATTGGCCACAGGCTAGGTTGCATGGAGCCAATGGGGCTTGCGGTGAGGTGGGCGCAGCAAGTAACAACTCATTGCCCTTCCCCCTGGCAACACCTTCTGAGATAATCACTGTTCCTGAACAGCAGGCGTTTCAGAAGGCTCCCTCTCCCAGCAGTTTTGTTCTCTTCAATCCATTGCAATCCTCCTCCTATTTCACCCACCCAACCCATATACCTCCATATTATCATTTATTTAGATTAGATTAGATAGATTTAGGAGTTATTTTTTGTTTTTACCCCTCCCTGTGTTCAATCTTCCTTCCTTCCTCCCCCCTCCATTGAATCCTTTCCCTCTCCCTCTATATATATTCTATCCCTGATTCCCTTCCCTGTTTTTTGATTAATTTTGAGTAGCATTAGATTGATTTAGGTTTCATTTCAATTTTGTACACTTTTCTGTGTTCTTTCCGTTTCCCCCCATCTCATCCATAGATAGATAGATAGACAGATAGATAGATATTAGATTAGAGATAGTTAGTTAGCTGAGATAGAGATAGTGTTCAGAGATTTAGTAGTGTTTGTAGGAGTAGGTCTTTGTACTTACTAGATAATCCATTTAGTTCATAGCATTTAGAATAGTTATAGCAGTTAGATTTAGTGTAGATAGATAGATAGATATAATATTAGATT
>QEPC01002394.1:1850569-1871016 GCA_003113815.1 Sphenodon punctatus | reverse complement strand
GAACACAGAACAAGCAAAAGCAAACCAGATCTTAAACCAACTGAACCATATTATGTGAAGTCTTAGCACACCACAAAAGCAGCAGTGAGGAATTCCACTTGTCCCCCAAAACATGCTTCACTGTTACAGCTCTGTTGAAGCCCCATTTCCCCCAATAGCCCCCTTAACCCCAGCCCCATTGTCTCCCCCTCCGAAGCCCCATTCTCTCCCCCCCCCAAGCAGCCCCCCAGGTCCCCTTTCCACCAGTGTTTCCCAGCAAAATAACTAAAAATAACTAACTCACCAATGGGGATGTATCTGATGCAGGTCCAGCAGCAGCAGCATGGGGTAACAAAGCCACAAACAAGCCAGGCCAGCCAGCACTCTCTCTCCACCAAAATGCTGTAGATCACCAGCATGCCAAATGAGGAGAGCTCTCTTTTAACACCACCCTAGGGGGTGGGGTAGAGGCAGGCAGCCTGAGCCCTCAGCAGTAGCGCCTGTGCATAGGCACACACTGCCTGGGCGTTTGAGTCTCCAGTCCAGACAGAGTCTTTCAAAGCAGCCCATAGGGCTCTGTGGAACACTGCCTCCACTGGTGGGAAAAGCAAACTGCTTTTCCCCATTCAGGCAGCATGGGCTCTAAGCCCAGTAGGCCAACTTGCTTTTGTAAAGTTTTGTCCCTTAAGGGACTCCTTAGAGCAGGCTCAGCAGGAGGCACTGGCCTCCACCCCCTCAGCTCCTACCTGCACATGTGTCCAGGGAGGCACAACAACAACACTGAGCACTCAGCTGATTGCTGAACTGGAGAACTCAGAGCAAGTCTGGCTTCCCCCCTCCCTCCTCCCTCAATGCCTTTGGGACTCAGGTGAGGTTTTTTTAATTTCTTTTTCTTTCTTTTTAAAAGCATGAAGAGTGTGCGGAGGGAGATCAGGTCAGGAGGGGCAATGCCCCAGGTGCCCTGCAATGCGCACCGCCCCTGCATTTTTGTTATATTGATAATGAAAACAAAATTTGTCATTTTTGTTATTGCAATAACAAAAATGACAAAAAATAATAATGAAATCAATAATGATAATGAAAGTTGTTATTGATTTTGTTATTGCCTGGCAGGTGTGTTTTTGGAGGGAAATGTGGAGAGGAGAGGAGGGAGCAGACATCTCGGAGCCAGAAACAATGTTGAACTCTTGAACTGGGAGGGGAAGGACCTGATGGATGTACCTCTGGGCCGTGAGCAGCGCAAGCAGCTCCCAGCAGTTGAATGGCACCCTGTGGCATTCCTCAATGCCTCTGCCTCCCAAAACCAATCAGGAGGGCTCTGGGAGAGGGTATTGCACCCCTTTATATTGTAGTGCTGGGCTGCTTCACTCTGTGTTAGTTCTCTTGCTTGTCAGGGTGCGTTTGCAGAAGCTGCTGGTGCTTGCACTAGAAATCCTCCTATCTATCTATCTATCGATATCTCTCTCTCTCTCTCTCTCTCTCTATATATATATATATATATATATATAAACTAGATAGTATAGTTGATAGATAGATAGATTAGCAATAATAGATGTACATCTGAGTTTTCCTTTCCTTTTCCCTGTCTGTCTCCCCCTGTCCATATGTTATATAGATATAGATATTAGTATTATACATAGGTTAGGTTTAGCTTAGATTCTGTATATAATAATATAAACAAAACTACATATTGTGTACAGTATATATTATTATGTGCAGTTCTTTCTGTATCACAGTGAGAAGGGGAAGGAGTTCAGCTGCTGCTGATAATTCTTCATTGGCGCACAAAATCGATACTGATACGAATAACGATACCAAAAATAAAATCTTTGTTTGAAATCTGTACCAACACCAATAACGACAACGATAATGAAAAATGACATTTCGTTATTAATTTTAATAATGAATATGATAATGAAAAACAAAAAATGACATGGGGCCCTGGTGCACACCCCTAATGCAGACTGTCTAAATTGTTTATCTGTTCAATTCACTGGTTAGAGGGGAGAGGTTGGGTAAGTGCAATGGACAGTTGTATTTATGTTTTTGTGGGAGCGGGTTGCTAACAGCCTCCTCCTTCCTTCCTTTATTTGGAAGTAACGTAGTTTTCAGATCTTCTTTACCTACAAAGAATCCTCAACAGAGTATTTCTATGTATTTTCTTGATGTATTTATTATGATGGTGTGTTGCTCTCAGCAAAAAATGTTATGAATGTGTGTCATGCATTTTGCAATTCCATACAGATTCCTCAATTCCTACATATTGCCTAAGGGAGCGGGTGCATCATGTACTTAAAACTAATAATCTCTCTTTAGTGAGCCAAATGGACTTGCCTTGAAAATAAAAAAGATGTGCAAATGTCTGGCATTTAGATGAATGTCTAGAAATGGCTGCTGAACTTAGTACAGCATGCAGTTGCTTTCTTAGGAAACAAGCCATTATTGAAGCAGCCAGAATAGTTGCGTTTGGGGTGGAGATTTTTTTAAAAAAATTTTTTGTAAAGCCCACCTTGCGGTCTGATGAGAGATTTTTGTGAAATGCCTGAATTAGCTCTCAAATTACAGAGCTGATTTGATGGAAAATTGTAAGAGGCTGCTCGTTTGTGACTGACCCTGCTGTCTAACAAGCAGATAGACCCCGGCCATAATTGGCTTGATGATGATTTGATCACTTGCAAAAATGTGTTTAAAGTAAAGATCTGACTTATGTGTTCCAAAGCAAAGCTATTGGGAATTGTCACTCTGGCCTAAAGTCCTCCCATTTGTGTCTGAGTATCATATGGTTTTACCATAGTCACAGTTTGGTGGCTAAGAACAAAACAGTGAGGTATTGGGTTGAAGGAGAGGGAAGGAAGAGGGAAAAGGAACACACCATACGCTCGCACCCACACTAGACAACAAGGTCTTGCCTGTAAACAAACCCTCAATATCGTGATTGACTTCTGGAGTCAACCCCACCCCCCAGCCTAGATCATCACAGGGAAGCGAAGAGGAGCGCAAGGCCTTACAGTTGCACTATACACACACACACTGGGGTAAGGGAAGGGAGCAGGGAAGTGTAAGATGGTGAATGGGAAACGGCATGCCAACCCCTGGGGTCCGGGAACAGGATAGGGCAAGTACACGTGGGGAACCAGGTAACGTGAGAAGGGAGGTAAAGGATAAGGATTCCCACACCTACACTATAAGCAATCCAGCACTTACTCACCCCAACCACGCTCACCAGACTCTCACCACAGCCAGCTATATCACACACAACTCAAAGGTCTACCAACAAGAAGAGGGGCCAGTCTCACAGGCACAAAGGCTCTGATCACCGGCAAGGTTAGTAAGGCAAGGAGCTGCTTTTATCTCCTGCATCACGCACGTCACACAGGCGCTCTGAGTGCTGCGGCAGAGAGGCTGGGGGCGTGGCTTCTGCCGGCAACAGCAGTGCATCCTTGGCCATGCCCTCGGCCGCCGTTACTTGACACAGTGGGGTTCCTGTATTGACAGGAGCTGTCTCCACTATGCCCTGTTATGATGGTGGCAGCCACCGCCGCGTCAACACCACAGAACCAGGAAGCAGTGTGACCCCAGCTCGTCGGCCCCTGCCGCTGGTCGGAATATCCCTCCAGGTGCGCTGAGCCCCCCGTACCCTCCCGTATCCCCATGTCCCATACCTGCGACCCCTGTACAGGGGCCTGACAAAAACCCTTTGCGCTGACAAGCTTTTTATAGCCATTGTTACAAAAAATGCTGATCACCCAATTTTGGGGCCCCCAAAACTGCAACATTTTCAGTATAATTTCAGTGGAACCACCTGTCCCATTGAGATTACAACACTCCCTGCTCTCAGAAGCATCCAATCTGCTGAATAATTGTCATGAAGTAAAACATGGACCCGTGGAAATTGTAGACTATGGGGCTTGATTCAGTTTCCAGTAGCAGAATGTAGGGTTCTGCAAGCACCATGACTGAAGAGTTTGCCTGGGAATGGTATAGCAGTACAAGCTGTCTGCAGCCTCTGTTCTTCTACAGGATTGAAATGGTGGCTAGTTCAGGATATAATTGTGGCTGTCAGGAGAAACAAAATTTGTGTAAAGCTGGCAAAGATGTATGAAGGTGGGATGGCAGATACCTGACAGATGTGCTAATTTGGCTTCACTCCCAAGAAGGCTCCAGTACCTCCTGTGAAGTGGTATCAGAAATTAAAGCAACTCTCCTTTAACTCTTGTGCTTTCACACAGCTGCCCCTATGAATGCATTAGACTTCAATTTGCAGCCCTTTGGATGAGGTGAAAATTTGATCTGGACACCCTGCTGTCTCAGACACTGATTTAATGTGCCCAGCAAAATTCTCAAGTATCTAGGAGGGAGTGGGACTCTTATGTATGTGAGAAGACAGGCCTGGGAACTAAAATTTATAAATTTTGACACCAAAAAGAATGGACTTAACAAAGACTTAACATTTCTAGCCACTACAAAAACCTGTAAACCTCTGACAGTCGACTGCATATTTAACTTCTGTTATCTACTGTTAACGTAGTCCATTACTGCTGTGTACCATTTTTCTTTCTGAACTAGTCATTACTGTATTTTATATATCCATATCTCTATCTATTTCTGTAACCTTCTTTTGCATTCCCCGTTCCCTTTGCACCACACCCCACTCCAGTGTTTTCCCCTTCTCCAGTTTCTCACCTTCCCCCATCCTTCTGTTGCCATTGTCCATGACAAGTTTGCTTATCTTCAGCTCTACTTGCACCTTATTTCTAGTGCTTATTCACTTACTACCTTCCTGTATCTTCTAATGTACGGCAGCCTCCCTTCGCACTCTTCCCCTTTGTATTGCTTATCTTCCCGCTCTCGGCCCCATGTCACCTTCTGTTACTGTGTTTCATTTACCATCTTCTTTGTTTTACCTCTGTTGTGTCTCTCTTATATATCACACTCCTTCCCTATCCCTTCTCTCCCCCAACCTCTTCTGTTACATGGTACATAACCACTGTACTTTGCTCAAATCTTCAGTTCTAACTCCTGCTTGCCTGAGGAAGGACCCTGTGAGGTTCAAAGTTTGCACGTTTCCACCAACAATGGAAACTAAGCCATCCAAATCTGCTCCTTAATAAAGAGAGGAGGGTCTATCAAGTGTGATACTTGTTGTACTGAAATTCATTTGTGGGGCTGAAGGGAGGTGGTATGTGTGAAGGAATACATATTAAAATTATTGCTACGCTGAAATTTGATATGCAAGGCCTCAGATCAGGAACAGGTAAAACTGGCATTGGTGAATGATAAGAGCGTAGACACTGGGAAGATTATTTGCCTCTATAAACCAAACTTTCCATCATAACCTACCCTCAGTTTCTTACAAAAAACATACATTCTGACTTTTCTTGCATGCCTGAAGAAGAGCCCTGTACGGTTTGCATACTCTCACCGACAGAAGTGAGTCCAATAAAAGATATCGTTAGAATTAACTTTGTTTCCCCTCTGTCACTCTGACCAACACGGCAACCAGAGAGGGACTATACGATACAGGTAAAATGCTGGAACTGATTTTGAGAAAGAGAGTGTGGTTGCCATGTTGATCCAAAGCATAAGCGATGGAGCCAAAGTAGTTTGGACAATATCTTTTATTGGACACACTTCTGTCGGTGAGAGTGTGCAAACCTTACAGGGCTCTTCTTCAGGCGTGCAAGAGAAGTCAGAATTTATGATTTTTGTAAGAAACTGAGGGTAGGTTATGCTGGAAAGCTTGGTTTATAGATGAAAATAATCTTCCCAGTTTGCACACTCTTATCATTCGCCAATGACATTTTTACCTGTTCCTGATCTGAGGCCTTGCATATCAAATTTCAGCCTAACAATAATTTTAATATGTATCCCTTCACACATACCAGCTCCCTTCAGCCCCACAAATGAATTTCAGTACAACAAGTATCATCACACTTGATAGACCTGCCTCTCTTTATTAAGGAGCAGATTTGAATGGCTTAGTTGTACCTTCTGAAAAGGGAAGGCTTACAATGGATAAAACACCAACATGCTTTACCCTTAACTTTAGTAGTTCCAAGCAGGCACTGCTATACCATATAATTAAACTGCACTGTGTAAATGGAGCATCAGATACAACAGGGAGACGCATCTTTCATCTTTTGATGTATAATGACATTGAAAATATTCTCTAGTGCTCAGCTGATAAACAGCTTAAAGAGTCAGGGTCTACAGAGCTGCTTGTTTGATTTAAAATTTGTAAGAATGACACGTGATCGCCGTTTGAATACTCTGCATTCTGATTGATCCATGTATCTAATGTCATCAATGATATGCGCTGGATGTACAATTAAGTCTGAAACTGTCAGTGGGTAATTTCAGACATGCCGGGCCCGGAGGTCCGCCACGCTGAACCACGTACTGGGATCCGTTTCGGATCCCGGTCAGGAATCGGTCCGGCCGTCCTTTAGACATGCCGGCCTAATTCCTACCGGGGATCAGGGAGGGGGTGGGTCTGCACGGCGCGACGTGCAGCCGCACAGCCCCGCCCCCCTCCGCGCTCCCCTGGCTGCCCACCCTCTGGGAGACAGATGGGCGCAGCGACCTATTTGGCCACTACGCCCGATCCCGTTCCGTGGTCGGAACCATGATCCGCCCGGGCTGAATGTAACAGATGTTACCTTTGGCCCATCCCGGATTGTGGCCAATGCAATTACAGTTGGGGCCCGATCCCACCATGATTCTGGACCTCCGGGTGGCTGGAGGTCCAGAATCGTGGTCATTTTGATTCCTGCCAGTGATTCACTGGGGTGAACATCTGGCGGGAATCAAACAAACATAACGGGACAAACGGCCACCAAAGGGGATTCACTGTGGTTGACCGTGGTCTCGTTTCGTCTGAAATTACCCAATGTCAGAGGCTGTTTAAAAAGAGGTTGATAAAAACAAGTAGAGGAACTGCTATTTTGTAATAAGCATCTGTGTCACTTTTAAGTTGAGGGGGGGAAGGAATCAATGAATTTCAATATATTGCTGTCTTCATTGCCAATGGAATTCAACAAATATGTTAATTAAGAGTTCTGAAAAAGAAGCGAGTTGAGACTTTTTTATGCTATTTATTTTTTGTCCATTTTTCTGTTTCCTTAAATTTCCTTTCTTTTTCTTTTCCTTTTTTTTAAAGTTCAAAATCAATCTTGAGTCAGGGAGTAAAAAAAAATGTTATAAACTGAAAGAGGAGAAAATTTGTATTGCTGTAGAAAAACTGCCATGTAACGCATCCTGCAACCGCCGCCCATCTCTCCAGTTTTGACCCAGTAGGGCCAGGGTGATGGAACCACAGCAGCTTAGTATGTTGTGGAGTTTGCTAACATCTGACTAATCCACATGGATGTGCTCTCAGTGCAGAGCTGAAATGAGTACCTACAAAATCAGGTATACTTGTTGCATTTTTGGTACCCGAATTGACTTGGTAATATTGGGTACCGATGCATACCTGATGTCCCAGAATGTTGACTTCTGGTCCCAAATTTTTTATTTCCGATCCCAGTTTTTTAGTTTTCTGTCCTGTTTGGAAAATAATAAAAAAAAATCGGTGCTGGAAATTACCAATTTTGCAGGCAGTCCCTGACTTGATATTTGAAAAGGCAAGTATTACCGCAGTTAGCAAAACCAGCTACCTGTTTCAGCTCTAGCAGCCCAACTAGCATTCTTGACAGAACTATTAGCAACCAACCATCCAGGCCAGCATGTTTGAAATCCTTGCAAAGAGGCATCAGGAAGCCTTTTGCTACCCACTGCAAACAGGCTCACCCTACTTCCATCCTTTTTCTCTCAGATCTGCTTCTGAGTCTGCGTATCTCATTGCCTTCCCATCCCTTCCTCCCATGCTAGTCTACTATCCTTTTGACACTCCGATGTCTTTCTCAGTCCACATGACTACATCAGGGTGGCTAATTACAATACATGAGAGACTATGGCTCAGAAACCTAGTCGGATAATGACAGTACGCCATTTCTCACCACGCTGAGCCTCTCCTCCATCCTCTTTAAAGACTCCTACCTTCACAAAGTTCACCGTTCTCTTCACTGAGACCAGAGCTGAAATGGGTATCAAATTTTGTACCCGCGTGTAGTACCTGACATTTTGGGCCGCCTATTGGGTACCTGATCAGCCCCCAACAACTGAGATGGGTACTCGACTACCCGAAATACTGGGGTGTGACTTTTACTGAATGACCGACTTTCCATTTTACCAAACCATTCCAACTTACTGTGTTACTGTTTTACTGTCTTTCTGACAGGGAACAATCAATAGATTAATGAAACTGGGCAGAAAAACAGTAAATTGGTGATCAGTCAAATGGTGCAGAACAGAACAACGGTAAATTGGTAATGGAAAAATGGCAATTCCATAACAGTAATTTGGGCACTAAATGGGCACCTCTTCAGCACCCAGTCCATCCAAATTGATCCAGGTACTGCAATTTCAAGAGGTATACCTGGTTTTGAGGTTTCAGCTCTGCTGTAGACCTCGACATTTGTAACCCTCTCTGCAGTAGCCTTCGGTACCTGGTTGTGTTGCCAAGAATACTGTCCTCTGTCTAAGCTGAAAGGAAGTGGTGGAGTGTGCCCCCCTTTCCACACAGCAGACATTTATCACCATTCTCCTTACCTCCAATGACAGGAACTATAGGTGTGGGCAACAAACCATAATACTCTGTCTTCAGCAAGTATTTCAACCAGCCTGTCTCCGTTCTCCCACCTCCAACATGCCTCCCAACGTTTCAAGAGCCCTGCTCCCTCATCCCCAGAAGCCATAAATGTAACAGTACCACCACCTGCCTGGAAGGCAAAACCAAGTGCTCCCTTCCCACAATAATGGCAGTAAAAATGCCCCTTATGACATGCTGTATGCTCCTAGCTATCGTTAATGATCTGGGGGCTTCAGGGAGGCAGTTGCTGCTGGTCTCTGCTTATAGAATTATACGGTCGGAAGGGACTTCAAGGGTCATCTCGTCCAACCCCTTGCTCTAAAGCTGGATATCCTCCGCCTAGAGCATTGCAGACAGATGTTTGTCCAGCTGGGTTTTGAAAACATCCAAGTTCCATAACCTCCCCGGGCAACGTATTCCATTGTCCAACAGTTCTTACAATTATCAAGTTTTTCCTAATATTCAGCCAAAATTTACCTTGCTGCAGTTTAAGCTTGCCCCCTCTTGTTCTAACATCAGTGAGGAAAATAAATATCCACCATCCTTCTTGTTCATCAGCTTTCCTTGGTACTCTATTTCTCCTGGTTCTGGCAGGGCAGGGGAGGAGACACAGTACATTCTTTGCCCCTTGTCCCCACCCCCCTCTCCTGTCTAACAAGCAGGGAGTCACTGAGTGGGACTGAAGGTAACAAGAGCTACAGTTCTACTACTGCAACAGCTGCTCTCTCCTTGGCTCATTGTGGTGAGACAGGAAACGAAGGAGCCACAGAGAAATGGCTAGAGCTGCTACTATTCTTGCTCTTCTCCCCTAGCGGGCTAGTTCTGGTGCCCACTGACAATCTGCTACAGCTGCTGCTGACTATCCTTTCCTCCCTGGCTTGTGTTAGCATTGTGGAAAAGCTCTGGCACTGATGGCAGACTGCAGCAGAGCTTCTCAGTAGTTACCAATGCAGCATGCTGCTGAGGTCTTGGCTTGCTGGGTCTTTGAGATCGAGTTAATTCATTGGAGCTGTAGAGAGGCAGCTTCTGTGTGGATGGTAGCTCTCTCCCTCTCTCTCCCTCACAGCAGGGAGCCCTAGGAGGGAGAATGGAAACCAGGCTGGCTTTGCAGGCTCATGCTACTGTCCTCAACATGAGAAAGACCCAGGCGGAAAACAGCAGGGAGGGAGACGAGAGGAGTCTGGACAGTGATATCAAACACAATGTACACTGTGCAGACACCTTATGTCCAGCCTGCCTCCTACCTCTTCAAGCAGGACTGAGCTCAGAAAAGCTGGGTGTAGCAGGGTGGTTGGTGGCCACGGTGCTGAGGGAGCACTGCAGGGAGCACTGGCACTGAGAATAGGAGATGGCACCAGTGCTAGATGAAGCAGGTGCAGCTGTAGTAAAGGAGAGCCTGCTCTGCCGATGAGGAGAAAGCCTGCTGAGCTTGCTCTGTGAAAAAGGAGAACCCTTCATTCTGGGGCAGTGTTTGAGTTGTACGGAGCTCCTGGAGAGCTCCTCAGGCAACTAGGAGGAAATGTCGCCTGGGACCCCATGGATGACTGGAACCCAAGGAAACTGTAAACTAGGTGGGAGAGTTCCTGTTGGCTTGAAACCCTCTTGGGCCTTGGTTTAGTTACAGCCTGGCTGCTGGGCTAAGAGACTTTTAACAGCAGAGGTTGAGAGTCCTGCATAACTGCCATTTATTGTGGGAAGGGAGCAACTAAACCTACGTAGCAGTGTTGACAGGCTGGCTGAAAGGGGAGGTTTGCGGAGGTCTATATTTCCACACCACTAGCTTGGTGTAACATTATCCTGTGGCAGGGCCGGTGGCTAACTGCCTATATTTGTGTTAATCCTCCAGGGAGGAGTGTAGACTCTGCCACAGTGGGACAGTTAGCTCTTTAAATGAAATCAGGACACTTTCTTTACAGTGAAATCCTGAATTGGAACTATTGGGAGATACACACCTCCACAATCTTTCCCTGTATCAACTATATCTCTACTATCCTTGTTACATGATTTCCAACATCCTGCTATCCTCCTCAGCGTGGCTAACATCTTCTGCTATCAGCGGTTGTCTTCTTCTATCCTCTGCTTCTGCCCAAAACTGGAATTGAGCCCCAGGACTCCATGTTTGAAATCCCACATGCTACAATGGATGTGCTGGGGAAGGCTAACTAAGTGGGGCAGAAGTAAGTGTTACATGCTTGAGATTATTATTATTATTATTATTATTTTATTATTATTATTATTATAAACATTTATATAGCTCCAGCCATGTGCCTGGTGCTGTACAGAACATAGAAATAGACGCAGTCCCTGCCTGTGGCTTACAATCTAAAAGACAAGGAGGGGGAGACAGGGAGAGGGGACAGAGGGAGAGACAGGGGAGAAGACAAACAAACATTCAGGTGGATGTGAAGTCTCAGATGCGTGTGCTTGACTTGGTTACAATCAGGTTGGTTGCAGCAGTCTGCAGAGGAGGGCAGACAGTAGGTATATGGGGAATGACTAGCAGGCATTGGGAAAGGCGGCGAGGAAAAAGTGGGTCTTGAGGAGGGATGTGAAGGAGCGGAGGGAGGGGGAAAGGCGGATGTGGGTAGGGAGGGAGTTCCAGGCATGGGAGGCAGAGAGGGAGAAGGGTCGAAGGCGGTTAGGTGAGAAGGAGAAACGAGGGAGAGTGAGGGAGGGGACAGAGGAAGAGCGGAGAGCGCGTACAGGAATACAAAAGGAGATCAGGTCTGAGAGGTAAGGGGGAGCTTGGTTGTGGAGTGTTTTGAACGTGAGTTTAAACAGAATACGTTCAGGAAGGGGGAGCCAGTGAAGAGAGAAGAGGAGAGGCTGCAAAAATATAATCCCTATTTTTCCTTATTTTCTCCATAAATAATTTTTTCTCCATAAAGAATCTTGACTTGCTTATTTTCCACTTTTATATGTAGGAGTCCTTGTGTCGTGCACTGCACTATGGATCTCCAATGTGGAGGCCATAGAATATCAAAAAGAAGCACTAGTTATTGAAGGGCAGAACATCCAGAACTATCTGTGAATTGGAACAGATAGATAAACCTTTCACTTGAAGAGAATAAAAAGTGAACTGCTAGGAAATGACTGTATTATAGAGCTCAGTGCCCTCCTCCACATGGCTATTCTTTGGCGGCATAAGAGTGTACTGTTTTCCTAGGGATTAAAGAAAAAGCATGAGAATAATTTGAATACACTAAAATAACTGTATTTATGTACATCCTGCCTAATGCTGTGAAATTAACGGTATTCTTATTCAACTGGAATAGAATAGCCTTCAACCTTTTAGGAAAAGAAATAGCAAATTACAGCCAAATTTTCATTTCACAAGTCATCTTCATCCAGGATAAGCCAAGGCCCCAAGGTCAACTCGTCAATTTGCTATCCTATTTCCATAATGTTTTGCTGCAGTGCACTGGCATTATTCCTGGAGCTGTCCTCTCTTTCATAGGAGTTTTATAAATGACTATGTTAATGCTTTTCTTACAGACAAAAACACCTTTTGTTAATATCCATGGGGACTTTTTAAGGATTAAAATATGCTCTTTAAATGACGATTGGTTCTATTTACATCTTCTTTATTTTTTTTCTTTTTTGCCATTGATGATTAGCCCTTGTCACCTACCCAAAAGTGACATTGTTATGGTTTAACTGGAGACTGGTGAAGATGTGTCAAGTGATTGCCGTGATTGACAGGGGTGGGAGAGAAAGCATAATTAGTCTGCCCCCACTTAGCAAATTCTGAGAATCCTTATAAAAATTTAGAAACGTCCAGGAGTAATTAAAGCAAAGCCGCCTGTGAAGAAGTAGGTTTTTCAGCCGGGAAGTAGTTTTTGTTGAGATATGAATTTACAAATCAACACACGTAGATCACAGTAATCCTTGTTGCTTTTTATTCTGATGCTAAAACTGGGACGTCGTTGTTGTTTTTCAGACTTGCTGTGGGTACAGCTGTTACCCATAGAAACTTGCTAATTTTGCCTTAGGTAGGAAATGCTGAAAATGCTTCCGCTTAGACAGAAGTAGTAGACCCTGTATGGTTCTCCAGTTGTACATAATCTGGCTAAAGAAAGGACATGCCATTTGGTTACAACAAAAGGCATTACACCAGGGATGGAGATCCTCAGGCCTGGGGGCCAAATGCAGCCCTCAGCAACTTTGTATGTGCCCCCTTTTCAATTCCTGGGTCTGGCCCCTGGATCCAGTCCCTACCCCAAAGCACAGGGTATGGGGGCAGAGATGAGGGCATGCACTCTCAAGGATAGGGGGCAGATCCCATAGCACATGATCTAGAGCCTTTCCTTGAGCACCTCTTAAACACCCCCCTGCTCCCACTTCTGTGTGGCTTTTGGAGATTGTACAAATTTTCAGAGGCCCTCTGGAGGGAAGAGATTCCCCACCCATTATTAAACTATGGCATCCATTTAATGGCAGTAACTGTGAACAATGGAGCAAGGTCTACCCTTATCAAAGGGTGTCAAAGTACAGCAATTGACCCTTAATATTCTGGAGACATCGTGTCACAATCGTGGCATCCCAACAGGACCTACAGTATGTACAGGGCATTGGGTGGAAACGGCAAGTGTTTGACACCAAGTCAGCCTAAGGGTGCCATCTTAAGGTGGGGCCCAGGGACCATAAAACCCATTAGCCAGTTCTGTAACAAAGACGTGTTATAGCCTGGAAGTAACTGGAGGCTCCAAGCCTTGAGGTTTTCAAACAGAGACTGGACGGCCATCTGTCAGAGATGCTGTAGCTGTGGATTTCCTGCACAAAGCAGGAGGTTGGACTAGATCACCTCTGAGGAACCTACCAACTCTATTATTCTATGTGTGACATACATCTGCACAGGGTGAAAACATTCAAAATGTGCAAAATGAGAAGAGAACCAAAGCCTGAGCATCTAAACAAGCCAAAATGCAAATGGACAATTTGCAGTTTCACTTGCCTGAAAATGTAGGAAGTGAGTTTTTCTAAATTCGTCAAATAATGCTTTTGTAATATTTATTGTATTTCTCATTATTTATTCAAATGTATACCCCACTTTTCCCCTAAGGCCCAGGGTGACTTACAACATATAAAAGCACATACAGTACATTTAAAAACCCCACCCCAACCCCCTAAAAAAATCCCCCACTCAACACCTATTCCTACCAAGAAATGCTTGGGAGGGGAAAAAAAAAAAGGTTTTACTGTGGGTGATTTCAGATGTTACGCACTTGGTGGATTTCAGATCCACCAAAGTGGATTCCCAACTGTGGCAAGCTGGCTAACCCCCTCCTGTGGTCCAGGAAAGCCCCGAATAGACGTGACGGGAGTGGGACCACTGCAAGGAAATGGACGACCGCTGGTAGCCACGCGCTCCATGGATGCAGCCAAAGAAGGAAACAGCCAGGGCAGGGCCCCCCTTCTCCAGGGCCCCCCTCCTCCAGTCAGTTTGTGAACCCAGCCAGGCCACAGTCTCTGCCGTGGGAGCCGCCAGGCGATCCGGGGCATGGGAGCCCTGGGGCAGCACTGCCAGCCATGTTCCAGCGGGCAGAGGGTCTGACCAGCAAGGAAAGAGGGGCCCCACGATGCCATGTGGGCTGGGGAGGGAAGCAGAGCTCCAAGGACATGCGATAAGGCCGCAACAAGACACGGCTAGCAAGCAATGCGTGGGGAGTGGACCCAACACAGCTGCAGGAACCGAGCGCACAGAATGTCCAGCAAGCACTGATAGCAGGGAGGTGATGACAAGAGGCAACCAGCTGCGGACCGCACTGATGGGCGCCTGCGGGCTCAGGGCACGAGCCCTCAGAATGAGAGCGCAGATGCACCCAGGGGAGGGGCGCCGTCTGCAGGGACACACCGACTGGCAGGCGAGCTGAACCCCTGCCCCCTTCCTGTTACCATGAAGCAGACAATACAGCTGTTGTTGTAGCTACACCTCATGTTTATTGTCCATAGTGTTCCCTTGCGCCCTACCTCCCTTCCCCTCCTCCCCCCACCTCTCTTGCCCTCCACTCTCCCTTCCATCTGTCTCCATCCCACCACGTTCCCCTGCTGTTGTCTGCCCTTTAAATCTCCCTCCCCGGTCTGTGTGTTGTGCGTTGCCTGGCAGCAACGCTGCATGCTCTCGCCATGGCTGGGGATCATTAATTCTGATTCCACCTGGTGGTTGACGTTCAGTTGTTACTTTTGGCGGTTTCCCAGTGGGAATCACTTTCACCACGCTTCCGGGGATGGTCCCGTCCCGACCTTCGGAAGTGTGGTTCACTTTGACCCCTCCGGGTGATTGACTGTGGTGAACATCTGGATGCTGCCGATCAGATGTTCAGGGCTCTTTGGCCATACCGCGGGATTGTCTGTGATTCACTGTGGTCTCATAACGTCTAAAATTACCCATTGTCACCAGAATATACTCGGGCTCTGATGGACGTCCATGGGAAGGGAGTTCCACAACACTGGGACAGCAACCAAGAGCACCTCTCTTCATGTTCTAGTTGTATGAACCTAATTAGCAGGTGGTACTTCCAAGAGAGCGCTCCCGGCCAACTGCAGGGATCATGATGGAGCAGAGTGAGAGAGGCAGTCTTTCAGATAGGTGGGGTCCAGGCTGTTTAGGGCTTAGGTCAAAACAAGCACCTTGAATTGTACCTGGAAAGCTGTATGTAAAACACGTATGTTTTGCCTTGCAATAAAACTTTGGAGACACAAATGACTAAAATAATTCTATTTACCGGTAGAGGATTTACCTGTATTCATCTTAATGGTAGAGAATCCCAATCAACACTAGCCCTCAATCCTTAAAATTGGCCCTGGACCAGTCCTTTGCCGATAAGAAAGGTCATGGATGGCTCAAGCTCCTTCTGCTCTTGTCTCTGCCTCTCTGTGTGGCTTTAGTAATAACGGGTTCTAAGGTTTGGAAAGTGGAACTGGGCCACCTAAAGAGCAGAATGTAAAACTCCTTCTAAAAATGGTCACGTAACATTTGTCAATTTCTCTTTTTTAGGTCAGGGAGCATTTTCAGCTGTGAGCCATAGTTGTGTGCATGTGAGCGAGTGGCAAAGGTGACATTTGTGATGTTGAAAATGAAAGGTGTTTTATGGCAATAGGATAAATTAAAGTGGTGGTGGAATTCAGAAGTAGTGATGAAGAATAAGTCCCATTTTGCCAGAGTACACGGGACTCTGGCTCTGCCTGGGAGCATCAGATTCACAGAGGTGTTAGATTAGTTGACATCCATCATCTAAAATGTAAAATTCTCAGGCGATACAAAGCAGGACTGAGAAAATGACACTGCTTTGCTTTTGCCCATTACTAATATGCATTACGGTGCAGTCTTGGGAGCCTCTGCGCTGTTGTTTTCTGTTTTTTTTTGTTTTTCCGTTTCTTTTTCTGAAAGAAAATAAATTATTTAAACCATGATGCTTGTCTATTACAGAATCCTTTTAAAGTCCAAGCTGCTGTGGGTTTCTTACAAGAGGATTGGGTTTTCCTGCATTAGTTACCCAGGGCTTTGTTTACAAACTGCTCCCACTTTGCTGATGTACTTAAAAACAAGCAAACAAAACAACCCCAACCCTGTGCATACTATGTTGTCTCCTGTTTGGACTTTGGTGTATGTAAATGCGGACGATCCTAATGTTTACTGCAGTAGTCAACAGGGAAATGGAGCTGAAATTCTTTGTACAGTAAAGGAGTGTAATTGATCACTCAGGGCATGAATCTTCATCTGAGTCTGGTTGGAATGAATGGGATTCATACTAGTGAGAAGGGCTAGTGCCAGCACTAAATAACCTGACGATCGCGCTGTCAATGAGGGTATTTTACAGTAATGTCTTGTCGTCTGTGTTCAAGCATCCAAACTGAACGGAAATGTTGCTGTTATTCTGCTGACAGTAACACAATGCACTGTTCTCCTTGGGAATATTTGCAAAGATTCTCTGCAAGTTAATATTGTTTTGGACTGGGTTGCATTTAATTTAATTTCTGTGACTGGATTGTGATTTTGTTGATGTGGACAACTCTGCATGCTCCTGATACTAGAAATTGCACCAGAGAATTGGTTCCCATCCTTTTGTCAGTGTAGGTTTTATTCTTACCAAGAGGAGCCCTGGGACTGGGAAAGGTTCCCGCAAAACCCATCTCCCAACCTGCACAGTAGGACAAAAAGGTTGCGGTGATCAGGATGGGGTTTCATCCTCTGTTAATTTGCAGGATGAAACTTTGCCCCAGCCTGCAGGAAGCCATTCATGCCAGAGTGCAGTCAGCTGAATGCTGGGGGGCTGCAGAGAGGGCAGGACTGCCCCACCAATGAAACTGAGCCTCAGCCTTGAACTAGGACTCAGCACTGTGAGCTGGAGGGAGGGACTCTGCTGATTGGTGGGGGGCAAAAACTACACGAGCTCTGCTTTTTGGGATTAAGGGTGATAACAAATGAAGCAATCACCTCGTGTGTGGGCTGTGAGTGTTATCTGCCACTTCATGCACCTGGTAGGTGTTCACACCTGATAAATGGATGTGGGTGAGTGTCACCCATACTCACAGCCTGCAAACGGGGCCCTGTATGGGACCCCTTCCTTCTGGGCGCCTCCTGGAAGGAGGGAACCATTGCTAGCTGCATCCCCTGCACTGGTCTGTTTCAAGCCTGGGCCCGGCCTAAAATTGACTGGGAGTGCAGTGCTGCTCTCCCCAGCAAGGATTGCATTACAGTTCCCAGCTTAAAATAGACTTGTGCAGGGCATCACTGTGAGCAGGCGCATTGCTATGCTCCCCTGCGGCGAACCCCTACTAGACAGCGGGAATACATGTTGGCCCGATGGCCAACACATGTTTCTGCTTTAGCCCGCATGGTGTCCTCCTCGATTAGAACGATGCCGCCGTGTGGGGAACATGGACCTCAGTGAGATGCACATGGACCAGGAACATGAGTTCCCAGTCCCTGTCCCCCTATTAACCAGACCCATAGCCGTGGCTATTGTTTCATTTGTTTTCACCGTAAGCAGGATTAGTGCAGTTGGGTGGGAGTGGGACTAAAAATCTAAACAAGACGCAAGAGAAGGCTTTGTGGGGTTGAACAGAAGCAGGAAGGAAAAATCTTACCCATGTAGGGCTCTATTGTCAAAATGTCAACTCCTAAAATATTGGACGAAGTGATACCTTACGTTTGGGCTGTGTTTTCTTACACTGTGAGATATATTGAAACTCCGAGGAGGTACTCTGGTGTTTGAGGATGAGACATTCCAACTTCAACCTTGGTTCTTCCATAGGCCGTTTTTACATGGGATGCACCCACGGAGGTCCACCCATCCCCCACCTACCTGAGTGCCTGTCTGAAGGCAGGGTGGATGGGTGCACAGTCCCATGACCCATGCACTGCCCACTCATGCCCATATATGGAGCGTTGAGAAATAATCCAGGATGCTCCGTGGGGGGGGCATGAGTGGCCGGGCCCACCCATCGCACACATATCCCGATCCATCTGATCCCTCCCCCCCGCTCACAGAAAGAGGATGTACACTCCACGGAACGACCCCCCAGCCATGCCTGTGTAAAAATGGCGATAAGACTCCTACTGTTTCCTTTGAAAGTCACTTGAGCTAAAATTTCTAACTAGGGATTCTTAAAGCTAGTCACCCAATTCTATATTTAGGCATCTAAACAGATCTGTATTTAGAGTTGCTAAGCACTCATAGCTCCAACTGCAATTGGTGAAAATGTGTAGCTGTTTAGCATTAGGGTGCGTTGGAAAAATTCTGACAAAACCTTTTCTCAACAGAAAATGCAGCTTGACCTGCAGCTTCCGTGATGTGGCTGAAGGGTTGTGGGACCCTTCATGTGTTATGGTAGCTAAGCAACAGTAGAGCATTATGAGTATCAAAATTAAAATGTTCAGAATTTCCTTTCCATGGAAAATATGTCCTGATTTGGGGACAAAAATAAATGTCAGAATTAGTGAATTTTCAGTGGGATTGAAATATCATTGTACCAATTCTGCTCAACAAGAAGCTCAACTGCTCAACTTTTAATTTAGATTCCGAAATATGGGCTGGCTATTGCTGTCTATGTTTAGGAACTAATGTTCCAAGATGCTGGTTACCCACAGCTCCCAGTGTCCAAAGTACTTGTCTTCTTGACGTACTCTGAGGTTTAATTAGATACTATTAAAAAGTGTCATGAACAGTATTCCAGAAATGCTAACTGTTCTAGGCATTCTATTCTGGCCCTAAAGTCTTCCCTCCCTGGTATCCATCTTCCTGACATCCTCACGTGCTTATTTACTTCCTGGCCTTTAGAAATGCTTTGATGTGGCAATGTACCAATTGGTTTGGTTTTTTAAAACTGAACTGAGTTGGCACTTTGGAGACTTTCCCAATATTGTACTCTATTTCTTTTAAATCTCTCGGAGGGTCTGGGGCTCCTAGTATACATACACTATCTATTAGTTAAGTTACTTTATATTAAAAACTGTCAAAGACAGGAAAGCAATTTCATCAGGTTCATAAATTAATGAGAGTCTTGTTGCACATTGGTTGCCTACTTTAGGCATCTGGGCCCTAGTACAGACTGCCATTCTTAATCATATTTTAATTTTCAAATAAATTGCTTTCATTATCTTTTCATTTACAATACCATGTGTGCATTACTGCTCATTAATGTTTGTCATCTACTATGCTGAGACTGGGTTTTTAATAGCCACAATTGCAATGCAGTAATTAAAGATGATCCATGTTGGTTTTACAGAAATTATTCTGAAGTCTTCCAACAACCAAGCCCAACGTGCTGTTAAAATGAGTGCTTTGAATATATACAGAAGCCCTTTAAAACAACTGTGTTGCTTTTTGTATGCAAAATGGGAGGACTCTAATGACTCGACTACAATAGCTAATGCTAATGTGAGATCCGAATTCCTGTCCTGTAATACAGAACATTAACTGTATTTCTTTGCCATGATTTTGCCCTTTGTTGTCAAGACAGACAAAAAGGCTGGAAAGTCTCAATGGCGGGAAAATAACATTTGTTGATGTGTGTGTTCGTCGTGTACATACATTCTTTTTCATAGAATCATCGAATGTCAACATTGGAAGAGCCTCAAGGATCATCTAGTCCAGGATGCAGGATGACTACGGCTGCAAACGGACATAACACAAACTCCAGTTTAACACCAGTGTAACACTGCTTTAATATTTCTTATGCATGTGCATAAGAAATGTTAAAGTGGTGTTAAACTGCTCTTAGTGTTATGTCTGTTTTTACCCCACAACTAAAAAACTCTGATAGATGGCTGTCCAGACTTTTTAAAAAACAAAAACAAACAAACAAACAAACAAAAGCCCTCCAGCGATTGAGAGCCTATAACCTCCCTTGGGAATTTGTTCCATTGCTAAACAGCTCTTACTGTTTAGGAATTAGGGATGGGCGAACGCAGTTCGGAAGTTCGGAGTTCGGCCCGAACTCGGCCTGTTCGGACAACCGAACCCGAATCCGAACACGAACTGACCGAACCGAACGAGCTTCTGAACACCAAAATGACCAAACAGTTCGGTTAGTTCGGATCGCGTTCGGGTGAGTTTGGGTGGCAAAAACAGGGTCACTGGAAGCTCAAACGTGACAGGGAGAGGTAGTCAGCTGAGGAGCAGACTTCCAGGCACCAGGGGTGGAGAGGCTTGCAAGAAACGAAACTATCTGCCTCCCCCCTTCCCAACACCTTCTGAGCTAGTCGCTGTTCCTGAACAGCAGGCGTTTCAGAAGGCTCCCTCTCCCAGCATTTCCCAGCTCCCCAATCCATTGC
>QEPC01002394.1:1825766-1850212 GCA_003113815.1 Sphenodon punctatus | reverse complement strand
ATTTAGTTTTAGTGTTTGTAGGAGTAGGCCTGTGTACTTATTAGATAATCCATTTAGTTCATAGCATTTAGAATAGTTAATAGCAGTTAGAGTTAGTGTAGATAGATATATATAATATTAGATAAAAAAATTAAATTAAAAAACCCATATAAAAAAACAAAACAACAAAAAACAAAACAAATAAATCATATAAAACCAAATAAAAAACAAAAAAACATAAAAAACAAACAAAAAACCCCCATAACAAAACATTTCCCGAATGGCCAAATCCAAACCGAACGGCCAAACCGAACGGCCGAACCCAAACCCAGCGAACTAACCGAATGGCCAAACCGAACGCAGCCGAACCGAACGGCCGAACCTGAACTGCAATCTGTTTTCCCATCCCTATTACGAATTTTTCTGGCTATCTACACAAAATCTCCCTGCCTGTTATTTGAGCCCATTATTTCTAGTCCTTCCCTCTGTAGCAATGAAGATCAGTTCCTTCCCATCTTCTCTGTGGCTGCCCTTTAGATATTTGAGGATCATGTCGTCCCTTAACTTTCTTTTTGCCAGACTAAACATCCTTCAACTTTTCCCGAGAGACTTGCTTTCTGGAACCTTTATCTTTGTTGCCCTGATCTGAATGCTCTCCAGTTATTCAGTGTCCTTTTTGAAATGAGGCCCCCAAAACTGAACTCAGAACTTGAGGTGAGATCTGACCAATGCTGAATAGTAAGGAAATATTACCTCCACTGGCCTGGAGATGATGCTTCTGTTAATGCAGACTAAAATTGCTAATTGTTATAAGTGTGTCTTCCATAAATCCAGAACTTTTCATTTATCTCGGTTGAATTTAATTTAATTTTTTAATTCTAGTTTTATCTTCCAAGGTGTTAGCATTGCCTCCCAGTTTTGTGTCATCTGCAAACTTGCTAAGTATTCCCTCCACCCGTTCATCGTCCAAATCATTAATAAAGGTGTTGAACAGCACCAGACCCAGGACAGAGCCCTGTGGAACTCAACTTGATACCTGCTTCCAGTTTGATGATGAGCCATTGATGTTCTCAATCTTTGATTATGGTTCTTCAAACAGCAATGAATCCATCTTGTTGTAGTGTCTTCCAGTCCGCCCTTGGCAATCTTGTCAATGAGGTTCTTATGTGAACACTTTGCTGAAATCAAGATATATTTGTCCTCAGCATTCACCCTAACCAGTAAACTTATTACTTTATCACAGAACAAGACAGAGATTAGTCTGGCATGGCTTGTTCTTGACAAATCTATGGTGGCTGCAAGCAGTCACTGCATTGTCATCAAGGTGTTTACAGATTGACAGTTTTATAATCTGTTATAGTATCTTCCCTGGTATTGAAGTCAGGCTGACTGGTGTGTAATTTCCCGGATCCATCTTTTTCTGTTTTTTAAAGACAGGGACAACATTTGCCAATCTCCAGTCTTCTGGAACCTCACCTGTTTTCCATGAGTTCTCAAAAGTAGTTGACAGAGGTCTCCCTTGGCTTAAAAATGCCCATAAAATAATATTGTATTAGTAATAGTGTTGGTTCTCCCTCCCACCCGCACCCATTTCTACATGTGATAAATCATACAACACAGGACAATTTAAAAAATAAAACAAAACATTAACAAAGATTTGCCTCAGAGAGTGAAAAACAAAGAATGGTGTACTCTGCTCCCCCCTCCCCCCCAACTCTCAAAATCTGGCTGTCTTCAGGCTACATGTAATAGAATCGCCTATTCACATTGGTGCAATTACTCCATGGTTTAGGTGCCACTCAGATATAAGGATCTGGCCCTTGAGGAAATGGTATACCAATGAGAAGAATTAATTTTGGTATTCTCTGATGAGGTATGAGAGCAAAGGGATAATTCTAAGTTTTCTAATAATTCTCTAAAGGTTCTTTAAATGGATTTTCAAGGTAGCATGCTTATTGCTTAGTATAACTATATACTGTTGATAAGGAATTCTTTTTCCCTATTTGTTTGAGTAGTTTTAGTATATTCGCTGTAGGTAATAGAATTCAAGTAATAGAACTGTGTCAGACGTAACTAAAAGTACTTTTCAATCTATGAGTAATTGTTTTCTTCTCATGAACTCTTTCACTGATACAATGCTAATATTGGAACCAACTCTCTGTGGCTGTGAGGAAGAAGCAGGATAAGAGATGTAAACATATGAGACAGCCACCATCCAGATCCTCTGCCCACCCCATGAAGTGAAAATGCAGCTGCCACCTGTTAGGTTGACGCGGAGGGCAGAACACATTGGCAGCTTCCCAGCAGCCACCATTCAGCCTCCAGCCCCTGGGTTGGGCCAAGGAACTGAATGCATGGGCAGGAATCTAGGCCAGGAGCAGCAGTAGCCACTGGCCGCTAGCAGCCGGATTAGGCCCATGAAAAGAGGTCGGCTGCAGCAGATCACTCCTGGACTCTGGGCCAAAGCGATCCCATCCAGGGTCCGTACATGGTCCTGTCCCCAGCCAAAAGGCATTGCCATCCCTGTGTGGCTCCCCCCATCTGGTGTCTGGCACACAGGGAAACCAGTGGCTCTGCCCAGGCAGAGTTGCACCCGGAGAGTGCCCCACAGGCCAGTCCTCCTTGCCCAAAGGTGATGGGCCAGTCTTAGCTTGTGCTGTATCAACCACCTTCTCTGGGTGATGCCCCATGGCAGAAGTGAGTGAACATCTAGCGGTCACCTAAAAGACAGGTAGGCGAATCACGTGCTAATGTGGGGCTACTGTCTTATTTGTTTTCACCCACTGTTGCATCTTATCTAATCCTTTAAGTATTTCTCATACCAGTGAATTGTCTTCCTGAAAAGGGTAGGATTGTAAACATTAATCTATTTGGTTCTGGCACATGCCACTTCTAAGCAGTGGACATTTTCCATAATTAATTCAATGGAATTTTCTTTGTTGCCATACAAATAGTTGCTTAGGCAGCTATAGATGTGTACCTGCAGTCTCAAAAGAGTAGCGCTGTGCTGCAGATGCTGTTTTTATGTCGAGTTCTTTTTTCTTCCACTACCCCGTCTAATTTTTTGTGTGTGAATTTGTAGATTCACTTGTTAGTGGAGAAAAAAAATGGATGCCTTTGCGGCTTCAAGTTTCTGTCATATCTTTCAGTGGCTTATTTCTGTAAACCCAGCAAAAGAAAATGTAAGGTTGTTTCCCCTTTAAATATTCATTTATTGATATTTTAAGGCTGCAGGTCTATAGTTGAGTATATGACTAAAACTGAATTGCTAAACATTTCCTTTTTGCTTTTTTGGATGACAGCATTGTCATTCACCAAGCCCTTGTGGTCTTATGAATGTTAAGGACACAACTCCCTAAAAGTCAGGTTATGGGAGATAAAAGGAGAATACGCATTTATTTTTATTTATTTTTTTAAGTTGCAGTTGGTAGTTTCATTACATTGTATTTATTCCAAACTTTCCCATTCTTCTACACATAGATAACTAAACGGATCAGGTTGGGATGCTCATAAACACTATTGTGGTGGAATTAAAATATTTCTAAGCATATCTGTATGCAAGGAAATATCTCTGGATAGGTGAGAGAGATGGTAATCCCACTCTTTGTGCCTTATAAAAGCTTCAGCTGGGACTGACTGAGGAATAATCAGGTTTATCTATGAGAGACTGAGTGGCATGGGGATTACTCGGATCCCAGGTCTTGCTTCTTTTTAAGGAAGATTGACAACTACACCCATATTGAAATAAATCCTAGAATGTCTATCCTCTCCCAATTGAAGTATGATAGAGTCTGTAGCCATGCTAGTGTGCTGCAATGTGATCTTACAATTTAAGTGCTTGGATAGGACACTAAGAGGATGCTCTGTTTGTGGCTGAGCAAGTGGTACCAGTCTCTCCATGTCCCCTCATTTACTACAGGGTCAGATGTAATACTCAAATTGTTGTAAACCCACACAGGATGTGGTCCTATAAAGTGGAGATTACATAGTTTGAGATCATCTAGCCTGGGATCCACAAACCACTTTTTCCAAAGTCTTTCCATTGGAATCCTGCTCTTGCAGACTCCAATAGGACTACTCTGGAGCAAGTCATTTGTGGATCACAGTCCTGGTTTTCTGAATTGTCACAATGAGACAGCTATTGAGCCCTTAGACCAGGGGGGTAGAATGTCAGGCCTGGGAGACAAATGCAGCCTCCAGCTAGTTTTTCCAGTTCCTAGATCTTGTAAGGGTCGCTGGTGTGTGGGCAGCTTGCTAAATCAAGCCGGCAAGTGAGTCCTTGCAGAATTGGGGCCACATAGTGGAACTTTACGTTAGTTCCGAGTTAGACGCCTGTAGAAATATCCTGCTGAACCGTGGCGTTCGATGTGGACAATGTAGAAGATGGATTAAGATGATTCTATTAAGAAGTGTTTAATAGTCTGAAACCTAGCCAGTACGCCTCTCCAGGGGCCAATCCATGGGACTTGGATGCACCAAGCTCACGTGTGTAGTATGCACATGCATCACCAAGCATGTACATTGCACGCCAAGTGCAGGATGTGTGCACACCAAGCACATGGTATATATGTATTATACATAGTGCTCACCTACGTACGTGTGTGTGCATCATGCACTTGGTGTGTATGCAGTGTGTATTTGGTGTGCTTGCACAACCTACGCTTGGTGCGTGCGTGAACCTTAAATTAGGTCCATCGTTGTCACAACATGAGCTAAAAAGTCAACATTTTCTATCTGAGCTACAACAGACAGGAACGTAATGTCAAGACAGATGTTGCAGCTCTGTGATGAGCCAGACATTGTGGTATTGTTTTCCTGTTCCTTTAAGTGCATGCTGATTGTGAAGATACATGGCACCCTTGCTAAATCACTGTCTCAGTACAATGCATGTTTAGTTCTACAAATAGGCTCTGCTGCATCAAATAAGCAGGAACCTGTGTTGACTGCATTTCCCCCACTGGTAGTAATGAAGAAAACACAATCAAGACAGGTCCCTGCAAATAGGCTGTGGAACAGTTCCCAGATGGGTACATATAGAATTGAAAAGAGAATAGATTGCAAGCCCCCACCCCTCCCAAAGACAGGAGCCTGGGATCTAATTAATGATTGCACAGTGCCAAGTACACTGATGGGGCTCTATAAATAGTTACATAATTACTGTAATAACAGGAGCTGCTATGTTTATATTTAGGGTCATAACTTAAGGTTTGATTATTTATTTATTTACAGATGGGTGTGTGCACAGAAAACAGCCCCTTAGTAAACAATCAAAGTTGGCAGCAGGGGATTTCTCTGGGCCAATCCTACACTCCTGCATGGCAGCTTTTGCACATGCATGTGTGCATTTGGCATAGTCCCCATACTGGAATTGTGTACAGGGGGTGCGAGGATTGTACCTGGGTTGTACGCATCTCACGCATGGGGCACGCAGGGGTTAAGATCGGCCCCTCTGTCCCTAAGCTTGTAAGTGGAAAGGGACAAGCTTTATGTTGTTCCAAGCTGGAAATGATAGTCTTGTTTGTGTGTGAAGGGTGATATTATGAACAAAATTTAATGTCACCAGTTTGGTGTAGATTCTCATAGTATGATGAGGCATAAAACGGCTATCAAGATTTCAAGGAATCCTCACCTGCTGTGAAACCGTCTTTCAAACTATTGGATATGCTATTCTGCTTGCAAAAGCTTAAGAATTACTAGGCAGGACCTGATTTTAGGGACTGCAGTAGGGTGTTGTGGAATGGCTGCCTCTGTATGAGAGGGTATAGGTGATGTCCGTGAATTGCTAAGCACTCACCAAGGAAGCTCAAAAGAATTCCGTTTATGTAGATTTTATCCCCCCGTTTGTTTTGCGTATTAAAATAAGCAAAGCAGAAAATGATAGATTCCCCCCCTCCCCCCTATTGAGTAACAGTCACTGTCCAGATAAGGTGAGGGCTAAAAGATTTCTCCCCTTCATCCCACATAATGTGCCATTTTCATTTTGTGCTGCTTATAGCCCTCGGTGTCACAGCTTTCTATTCTTGTCTGAATAGTCAATGAAACATTATGAAGCTGATAAGAGAAGCTGGCCCCTGTTACTTGGCAACGGCTGTCGAGCAGAGCTGAGTGCTGTTGATTGAGGAGATTAGCTGCCATAGATAAACCTCCTCTTTTTTGCTGCCCTGCTGCTTATCTTTCCACCTATAACAGGTTGCATCAAATATGACAGCTGTCAGTGGGTTAGGCAGAATATGAGCTATGCAGAAAATGAAGTTTTGTACAAAAGAGAGAAAGAGTAGTGCCTTAAAATCGTTACCTTTGATAAAATGTGCGGCTTGGTTGAACCCTCCATCCCTGACTCCACGGTTAACACTTTAATTTAGGAGAAAACTGATCCAGAGAAGTTGTGATGAGATGTGTTTTGTGTCCATGCCATTTGCCAATAGCAGAAGCATTGCTCTAGTTCCTGCTGTCACTGTCTTAAAGGAAAGAAATAAAAATGTAGCATCCAGGTACCATGGCAATATAGATGAAAGGACAAAACTAAAATAATGTGACCGTCTTCCCTGATTAGCCTTTGGGAGAAAAGGCAAATTGTTACCAAGTAAAAGTTTGAAAATGAAAATAGAAATTTTGCCAAAAGATTTGAGTAGGAAGTGAAAATCAATAATGGCTGTAAATGGTGGGCCATGTCTGTAAAAATGTTTCTAATTTTCAAGGAATGAAAACTACCTTCAGATTGTATTTTTGTAGGAGAAATGCTTTGTGGTCTGTAGCTTGGAGCTTGTTGAAGTATTATTGAGAAGAATGTATTTGTTACATTCGTTTTTTTACTCCCCAGGAATGTTCACTCCTATTATTCTCTGTATAATCTGTTTTATCGACGTTATTTTCAAGAGTATATATGCAGTTTGGCAAAAATTTTCAGTTTTGTCAAATCTTTTGTGATGTTTGGATAGGAACATAGTAATCATAGCTCAGCTTCAACATTTGCAGTTTTTCCATACAGAGGAGGAAGCTACTATAAAAGACAGAAACATATGTGGGAGAAAAAGGTACTGGAGACTTGATTTGCTTAGCAAGTAAAGGTATGAGGAAAAAATTGATGCTCCTAGAGGGCTGTAGTGGGAATGGGAAAGGCATGTATTCTATTGTATTCTCTTTGCAGTAATCTGAACTAGTAGTTATCCATCTAATATATATCTTCATTTAGCAAGGTACTTAACTACACACGTCTATTTCTAAGTGCCAGAGAATTGCATTTATGTATTTATCATTATCTTATGTTTAAAATAAGGTACATGCTTATGTTTAAAATAAGGTACATGAAAGGTACCTTTCAAAAGACTCTATAATCCTATATTGCAATGTCCTTGTGGCAAAGATTTGCTTTTTTTATTAACAGTGCAGTAATGTCTAGGGATAAAATTTAGTATTAAAGGTCAAATGGTGACCTCTGTTTTACTACTGGCAAGCTGTTACTTGAACATGTACACTCTCTGGAAAATAATGTGACTGTTCATGTGAGTACCTTATTATCCCACATACGTTTCTGTAAGTAACCCTCATAAATTAATGGGAGGACAAGGAGCATGCAATCTGGCACTACAAAGAATATGCAAGACAGATGGGTACCACTTCCTCCCATGTTTTTTTGGCAGTGCCATTTTATAAACAATATTATTTTAAGGGAAAATGTTATAGTGTGGAACTGAAACAGTGTTTTACTTGAATTAGTTCCAATGCCTACATTTTCCTGGTGATTGTGACTCGTTTCTGTAATTTAATATTGACAAGATATGTGCTTCTGTCTATGGTATTCAGAAGGATCCAGTGTCATTTTGTATAGTTTTAAAAGACTGCCTGTTGAATTCTGGCCTCATTTTCAAAACTCTTGAATTTTGTTTACTATAAAATATAAGAAATCTATGGTTCTTGAAGTCATCGCAAAGTGGCAGATCATTCTAGTTCTTTCCTAAAAGAACTTCTTCCAATCTTGTCTTCATTTTGAACTCTTCTATTGTGTGTGTGTTTGTGTTTTTGTTAAAATTACAGGATACAATTATTTTGTGCCTTTGGTAAACTCTGCTACATGCCTCAGTGCAGTCTTGGGAATATGGATACAGGTGTATATACCATGGATTACCCAACTAGGTTGTCACCAAATTTTGTGTATGAGCTCACAATCCCAATTGATTTTTGATATACTTTGCATGCCTTTATTGCTGTCGGAGATCACAGGATAATATTTAATTCTCAAAATGGGGTCACTCAAGAAAGGCTTTCAGAACCACTAGTGTAGACTCTCTCATGACACAGGCAAAGGATTTGTAAACCACAGAGTATTTTCTTGGCACCAAATTGTTGGCACAGGCCAAAAACATCTCTGTGATACTTGGGAAAGACTTAATATTGCTTACTTCCAGAAATCGTTTCCCCAATATTAGCCCACTATGCACCTCTGTCTTGTTTGGATTGTTATTGGCACTTCTTCTCATCTTAATGAGTCAGGGTGAATTATTATTATTATGTTTATTATTTATATAGTGCCAGCAGTGTACCTTGCACTGTACATTCAATAGTTATAGACAGGTCCCTATCCCAGAGGGCTTATAATCTAAGAGAGACAAGGGAGAGGCAAAAATCAGGAGAGACAAGGATACATTCATGAGGTTGAGAAGTTGCAGGTGCACATGTTTCACTTAAGAATATAAGAAGTGCCATACTGAGTCAAACCAGTGGTCCATCAAGCCCAGCATCCTGTCCTCCGACAGTGGCCAAGCTCAATTGCATGGGAGAAGAACCAACAGTCACAATGGGCAATCCATTCCCTGTTGTTCACTCCCAGCTCCTGACAGTAAAAAGTTCATCCTGTAAGCTACTTGGTTAATAGCCATTAATGGACCTACTCTGCAAGAACTTATCCCGGCCTTTTTTAAACCCAGCTATACTACTGGCCTTGACAATGTCCTCTGGCAACAAATTCCATAAGTTAATTATGCGTTGAGTGAAAAAGNAGGCTGCCTCAGGGCAGTGTGCGTGTGAAGAATGCATCCGGAACTTACTTGTGGACTTGTAAACCCAGAAGATTGAAAGACCCGCACTTTAAGGTGTGTGTAAAAATGCCCAGTGTCTGGTTGGGTGGGGGCTCACGACATGGGAAGGGAGGAAAGGGTCTGCATCATGGATCTGTCCCAGGGATCTAGCTCCTACCCTCAGGTGCAAATACACATTAAACCCCATATATGCTCAGGATTGCCAACATGGGCAAACTTGCACCTGCAACTTCTCAACTTCATGAATGTATCCCCATCTCTCCCTATATGCTCTCCTCTTCTCAGCCCTCCACCCTTCTAGACTATAAACCTCTGAGGGAAGGAACCTATACCTAATCACAACTGTTCAGTACCAGTTTCTGGTGCTATATAAAATAATAATAGCAGTCATAATCATAATCATAATAATTTTGAACACATGCTGGTTTGTGTACACATATGTATATGTAACAGCTTGTGGGGAGTTGCTTGTATACACAGTGGCTCCCCACAAGCTGCTGGTTAGTGGAGGCTCATTGCTCGTGGGAAGCAGCAATGGCAGCAGCAAGATCAGTGACTGGTCCTGCAGAGTCAGCATACTACTGCTGCTGCAATTATCATTGGGTGTTTTCAGACGTTGTGAACCACGGTGAATACCCACCTGTGGTCACTGTGTCTCGAACGTCTGTTTGGCGGCCACCAGATGTTCGCCACGGTCAGTACCCGCAAGGGGTCAATTTGAACCACTCTTCCCGGGCTAGCCGGGGGAATGTCCCAGGAAGCGTGGTCAAAAAGATCCCTAGCGGGGACCAAAATAAAGTAACGTCTGGCCTCGCGCCACGGCCCGGGATCACCAGCGGGATCCCAGGCCGTGGCAAATCTGGCCCGACGCGGCGGACGAATCGGCCCCGCTGCCCGCCCGTCTCCCCGGAGGGCGGGCGAAGGGGTGCGTGGAGGGGGCGGGGCCATGCGGCCGCACGTTGCGCCGCGCAGCCCCACCCCCTCCCAGATTCCCCGCCGGGATCCCCCGGCACGTCTGATATGGCGTGACGGGGTGACCCCGGCGGGAAAGTAAAGGGTTGTTTTTGGTACGGGGCCAAGCGGCCCCGTAACGTCTGAAAACACCCTTAGTTACAGGGAACTAGATTCTGAGTGAGGGGGAAAGAAGATGCAATTTTGCTCAGGGAAGCCCTGACGGTAGGTTTTCAGGAAGGGTTTGAAAGTTGAGAGGGAGGGAGCAGAATGAACATACCTAGGGAGGGAGTTCCAGGCATAAGGGGCAGCAAGAGAGAAGGGGTGAATATGTTTAGAGGAGCAATGGGGTTACACGCAAGCAAGGAGTGGGGATGGAGGAGGAGCAAAGCTCCCGGGCAGGAGTGTGGCGAGATTCCCTTTTGTTCATTGTTTTCCCACCTAAATTTAAACATTCCAAACTATAGGAATTCAATTACTTTGTATGAGAGACTACTCCATAACTTTATAGATCCTAGCTTACACTAGGATCTATGAAGTTATGGAGTAGTCTCTCATACGAAGTATTTGAATAAATAAAAGGAAGATTGTCCTTTTATTTAGATTCTACATTCCTTTTTGAAATTTCAGCTCATTTCTCCTAATGTGCAAATAATTCCTCTCCCTTTTCTGTTTCTTTTCCCCTGGTGTTACCTCTTTAGCATAGACCAAGCTAATGTTAACTAAATTATACTTACTTGGTTCTTTTAATCTTTCCTCACAGATAAATTATTTCAGCCTCCTAATCATTTGCTGCTGTTTTCTGAACTTCGTCCATTTTGTCCACATCTTTCTTTCAGCGAGGTACCTACCTACCACAATTTTCAGTATCTTGGCTTCCTTCCAGAAAAGACTATTATTTTCCAGATAACATTCATTTTATCTTTTCCAGCTGGTTACAGGTGTCTCAAACTTATCTCCCAACTAGTATTGATCCATCCTGCAACTGTAAGGTTGAGAAGAAAAGGAAGCATGCAATATAGCATCCGCATTGCAGTTAAATTACAGAAGAGCTCAGTGGACCAGCCTGCTTGAGGCTCTCCTTCCCATTTCTCTTTTATCCAACAAGTCTAAAGGTGGAGGGAGCAGTTGCCAAGGCATTAGTAAGTCTTTTCCAAGTCAATGGAAGATGGCAATGAACAAGCTGCTTTGTCTGAGTGTCTTCAGTAGAGCTGAAACGAGTAGCAAATTTTCGACTTGAGTAATCCCAAATTTTGGGCACCCTATTGGATGCCTGACGGCTGCTTGCACACACATGTGAGCATCTGACAGGCTACCTGACATTGCATGGATCTCCACGTGTAGAACCATCTTCCAGCCCTCCAAATTACCTGTGTGTGCAGGGGAGGCTCCGGGTACTCAGATTGTAAGCCCTAGGGCAGGGACCGTGTCTATTCAATTAATTTGTAAAGCGCCAGGTACATTGTTGGTGCTATATAAATGCTTGCTAGTAATAATAATAATAATAATAATAATAATAAACAATGAACTGCATTTCCCAAAAGCCCAATCCATAGGTGCACTGGTTTAGGCTACTTAGTTCAAACACTGAGCCAGGACAGAAGATGCAATTCTGCCTCGCTTACCCCCAGGAGTGCCACCCTTCTCCCTCCGCTGCTGCTAGGAGATCCCCTGCAACCCCAGGTAATTTGGGGGTTAGAAATAGCAGTAGTGATGGGCAAGCAACTCGTTGGGCACCGTGCGAGCAATCCATGGTATTCATCCTCATTCTGGTGAGTTTGCGTGCTGGGGATTCAGAGAGTTTGCACGTTTGCTTGGATGCCCATTGCAGCCCTAGTCTTCAGTGGCAGATGGCTGGAGGCCATATTGTACTGACCTACAGCAGGGGTGAAGGCCCTTCCCACTGGCCACTTTGAAAATTAATACAAGTCCTGCAGGCAAGATAGGTGTTGGCAAGAGAGGACTTACAGGGCGTACTCTGGTGGGGGAAAGGTGAGGAGAGTCTATGGATCCATCCCTGTCCTCAAATGTGTGACCTCATCTCTGCTCCCTTCCCCTTGCGCATGCTGCTTTAGTGCTTGAAAGTAGGTGCTAGATTCATGGGCCAGTTCCAGGAACTGGAAAGTGGACAAATATAAACCAGCCCTGAGCCAGATGTGGCCCATTCGCCACAGCTTTCTTACGTCTGTTCTCCATTATCTGGCCAGTATTTCCTATCTTCATTTTTAAAATTGCTGCTGGCTTTTTTATGATAATGATGATAAGAACCTTCCTACAGACTGAGAATTGTGCACCGTCTGTCCTTCTCTGGCACTAGTTGTGAGAGTCCAGCTTTTTGTATTAGCTGAAATTGTATTCCAATTTTTTAAAACATTGTTAGTCCCTCAAAAATCTCTTTAGATTGATTATGCAGTGTTTTCATCATGATCTACCTATTGGCAGATTTACTCAGTAAGAGTCTCTAGAATAATAATGCAAGAGCAAAGTCAAGAAACCCTCACAACTACTTATTACCATGAGACCGATACAGAGGCAGGAACCAGGAAGTTCCTCTGAGAGTTGCTTTCTGTGATAGGGGTTCTTCCCATCAGGAGTAGTCACACCTTGTAAAGGGCTATGCACAGCTATGCTAAGAAATACTCAAGCAGCCATTACGATAACTCTGTAATTTATGTACATGTTATGTATTCATTCACATTTGCACATATTCTGTATTTTTTCCTTTCCTTCTGATTTAAACATCATGCTGATACCAACGTGTGCTGTACTAGTATTTTGTAGTATTAGACCTCAGTGTTGTTACTTATAATTTTGGGAGACAGACTACAACTTGTGAAATCTTTAACCACAAGGTGTAAGAGGATGTTTGTTTGCAAGAAGATTAGGGAAGGGATTATAATTAAGTATTATGTGAACAATTTTGTGAGACTAGCAAGGGACTTGCCATTCATGAGCACTTTAAATGTTACTTTAAACTCTCAGACAACAGTTAATTACCTACTCAGACAGAACATCCTCATGTGGATGTTCCCATTTCATTGGTGATCCCAGATAATAGGACAATCAGCTGGGTATTTTTAATCTTCCTGACCATTGTGTGTGCTTATGGGTGACATTCAAACTAGTAGGATAATTATATTTAGGAAAAAGTCTTTCTAATCTGGGGATATCAATGAGTGATTAGTTGCCTTAGAGACAATATTGTCATTGTTCTACAATGTTTTTAATACACAGTTGCTTTTGGACATAAGCGCTGACTTCTGGCTTCTCACAATATATTTAGAAGGATTATCCTGATGGCTGATTATCATATTATTTATTATTTATTATTATTTTATTAAGTTTTTCTACAGCGCCAGCGATGTACCTGGTGCTTTACAGAGAATAAAATAGACATGGTCCCTGCCAGAGAGCTTACAATCTAAAGAGAGGGGGAGGGGTGACAGGGAGAGGGAACAGAGGGAGAGACAAGGGATGCAAAACAAGTCACCAAAAATCTAAAATGTTGGTTTCCAGTTTTCAAGTACCCCAAATTACCCCCAACCATTTATTTCCAAAATCCTGGTGCAGAAGTAAAAAAAAAAAAAAAAAGAATCAGGATGATAATGGTATTTTGGTATTTTGTTTTTTTGATATTTTGGGTACCCAATCGGATACCGATTTGGGTACCAAAAAATACCTGAAATTTTCTAGTCAAATCAGGTGACACAAATTCAACGGGTATATCCATTTTGCGGGTACCCTTTTCAGCTCTAGTGCTAACAATCAGAGCACCAGTCTTCTCCAGGTCCATTTCCTTAAGGTCTGCTTAAGTTGAATTTCTGATGAATCTATTTTTTATTTTTATTTTTTTTAAATGGCTGGAGAAATTTGGCTTAAGCAGAGACTCCAGTGTATGAAAACATCAGTGTGGCAAACAGAGCATTTCACTTCCTCAATTTGTCTGGGTTTGCCTTCAGGTGACTCACAAATTGCACATACAAGCTATGGTACCCTACACATACTGCATATCTGTCTGCCTAGGATAATGGATTTGTTTTTTTATTACACAACCATACTGCATAATGGTTTCACAAGTGTCTCTGTCTTACTCTGTGGTGAAAGTTTGGAGATAGGTAAAAGGATTCCTACAGATGTCACTTGGAAAGACTTGCATCTCAGTAGCTGAGTTTTCAAGCTGTGTATTTCTTCTACACAGTTAAATAAATAAATACACCTGCAATGACTGCCTGATGTTGTCACTAAACCTCTAAAATGAAGCTGACCACTAGGTGTCACTGTTGTTGCTCAGAAGTTAGAGTGAAGCCAGGACTACTGAGGCTACATATGACTGAGCATAAAGAAATCAGAGTAAACCAGTTTCTAAACTTTTAACATGGGAAGATTGCCTCCTAAAAAGTCAGCATTCTCTGGGGGACTGCTACGTACTTAGCATTCTACAGGTACAGCATTCGGCTTCAGAGCCTTTAAGCATGAGTTATTCTGAAGAAATGTTGGTATGAGACTTTTAAGTATTTACTTTTTCAAAGTGTTTGGCTCAATTAGAAATGCTGCCATGCTCACTGTTATCGCTTAATAGTTGTCCACGTCTCGTCTCTTATGGAGGGTTGCCTTTTTTTTTTTTTTAAACTTCATAAGTTCAAAGCCTGTTGAAATAAAAAGTCACTGACATCAAGGACGATATCCCCTGTATCAGACAGCATAGCAGAGTCATTTCAGCATACATCTTTGGAAACACACAAATAGCAGTTCAGAACCCCAAAGAAGGTGGGGCACAAAAGGAAGAAAATGAAATTTTAACACTCTTCCAGGTTACCTGCTTTTCTCTACATATGTGTGTCGGGACTTTAAAATCACTATCTCAGGCTTGGTCTTCCAAGTGTTAAGGGTTCCGTACAAAAGGGTAACTATTTTCTCCTGGTTTTAACTGGCAAGTTCATGAGACGTCAGACATCAGTTGTTGCTAGTCAAGAACTGAACTCGGATCATCCTGATCAGTAGATTTTTAGGGGAAATTACATGTTTAGGGTAAAAAAGGAATCACTTTGATGTCAAACTGAAGTACTAAAAATGGAACCTGTCAGAGAAACTGCTCAGACGTCAGGGATATGAAAAACAACAACCAAACAAACAAAAACTTTTTGCTTTCAATGGGATATTTATTTAAGTGTTTGTAGGATCAGGCCCCTCAGTTAGGGGAACAGAGTGCAGGTGAAACAATGGAAGAGCGAAGACAAATGCATTGCATGAATGATAATGTTATGTATTTATATAGCCATGTGTGCTATAAATAGTGCACACAAGAACACAGTTCATTTTTATGCATATACTAATTCATAACAATATCAGAAAACTAAACTAAGGAAGGTTGGAGTATTGGTCTAGATACACACACTAATGGTGCAAAGGTGCAACCTTTGTGCTAACAATGTGGGCATGAGTCTCATTCATTCTTTCCCATGGAGGAGCACATTGTAACTGCATTAATCTATCTGCAACGCCTTCTAATTCCTTGATCATTACAGGCTATTATAGCACTCGAAGGAGTAGCTTCATGTATATTGCAAAAATACCTGATTTAAGAGTTTGTAAAACTGACTTGCTTACCAGAACTGCATGGAAATTTTCCTATTGGACTGCTTCCTTGTATCTTTTTTTGTTGAGATGATAAAATAAATCAGGTGTAAGTCTATGCTTGTTTGCGTTAGTCTGTGTAAGTAGAGTCTTCTCTGTAGTCATAATACTTGGCACAAGATTCTTCTCTTGCCTGTACTCTTTGGATGAAAACAAATGAGACGCTAGCCCACATTAGCCTGTGTTAGCCCGCGTTGGCCTGGGAGTCAACTGTTCATCTGGTACGTTGCCGCCAGATGTTTGCCCGCTGTGGCCTCAGAGCGGGTGGTCAGATGCTACAGGATGCGTGGGCCAGCAGTGTTTGGTGATGCAGTCCGGGCAAATGCCTGGCCACCTTGACTAAAGCAGGCTAATGATCTCCCACCTGTCTATTCAGACCCCACCCAGTCCCACCATGAGGCAAGGTCAGAGGATCAGGCCCAGAGGCACGTCCTCAGCCCAGCTGCCAAACAGCTGATGTGGGGGCGTGCCTTGTGGAACACCCCTGATCAGCTGTTTGGTGTGCACACCTGGGCTGGCTGAGGACATGCCGCCAGGCATTCCATTAGCTGTTTTGCAGCAGCTCTTCCCTAGGGCCCAATCCTGCTGTGCGGCAGGGGTCTGGCCATGTTGTTCCATATGGATGATGTTGTTGTTATTATTATTATTAGCAATGTATAGTACCAGCAATGTACCTGGCACTTTACAAAGTAATGGAATAGACACGGTCCCTGCCCTAGGGCTTACAATCTGAGAGACGGGGGAGGGGAGGATGAAGGAAGGGGAACAGAGGGAGCGACAAGGGGTGTAAAATTCACAAAGATGCGAGGTCCCAGGTGCACGTGCTTGGCTTGGTTACATTGAGAATGATAGCTGGCTGGTCTGCGTGGTGAGGATATGAGTACACAGTCCTCTGCAGCCAACCAGTGCCATGGAGGGACCTGTATGGCAGCCCCCATGCCAAGATTACGGGGGGGGGGGCTGCTCATGTGAACTGCTCTCCCCACTGACCCAAGGAATGGTAGCTGCAGTGGCCCTCCCTCGGGTAGCCTGAGGAACCAGTTCGCCACCATTTCATTTGATTTCATCCTTTGTTGCAGAAGTTTGCATTTGTGCTGCTCCTACTGCCAGCTTCTCTTTTAGCTGCGCCCTGCCACACAAACCTAATCCAAGGTCCTAATGGCCAAATTAGGATCTGAACCCCTCTCCCAGCCACAAGTTTCATGCTCCATTCACTAGAGCATACTAGCTCTCCTAGCTTTGCTAAGCAGTAGCAGCAGAATGGATTTAACAATGCTGACTAAAAGTAATTTTAAACCACTTTAGTCAAAGGAGAATTCAGATTAAGTTTATCTTGCTTTCTTGAGTACATTTTTAGCAGGTTGTCAAACTTGCTCTGTTTAGTATATTTTACTTTGCATACTTTGGACTTAATGTAACAAGCTTAGAACTCCAATAATGTATGTGCTGGTATATAGCTGAAACACGTAAAAAGGAATTCCGAAAACCTTGCGAACGAAAATTTCAGATGGTGAATCACTATTGCAATTAGGCTATCTTGTTAGAGACTGTACTGAACAAAGACCAAATAAGCCAGCTGCCAAGTCTTTGCTTGTTAGGTAAAAGAGGTCACTCTGCACAATGTTTCTTTAAGTCCTTGCTGAAAATAGTAATACAATGGGTGTTTTTTTACACACACATTTCTTCTGCATGTTTGCTGTTACATTCTGAACTTTCTGTGTGTCTAAATCACTCACCCAGATCTTAAACATCCGGATCTTTGAACTTCTGTGTAGAACTTCTCCCAGAACTTTTGTGTGTAAAAAGTTCTCCTGGTAAACTGCTTTACTCCAGGCAGCTGCGGTCACTTGGTTTCCATAGCAGCCTGCCACATTTACAGCTGTGGCTACTTTAGGCTGCCTCAGGGCAGTGTTTGTGTGAAGAATGCATCCAGGACCTGCCTCAGGGCCGTGTGTGTGTGTGTGTGTGTGTGTGTGTAAAATGCATCCAGAACTTACTAGTGGACTTGTAAACCCAAAAGATTGAAAAATCCATAACTTTAACGTGTGTGTGTAAAAATGCCCAATGATTGCTTAGTCTTTTGGAAGCCAAGCATTTTGACACAATTAACATCTCAAAAAGGTAAAGACTCTGCTTTTACATAGTTCAGTACCTGGGCACAAATTTCCTAATGGTCTATGGAATTTCTCATTTGGTTTCTGTGAGAATGACATCAATTCACCAGTATCATTTCATCACAAAGGGAGCAACTGATAGTGAACAAGGAATAAAACTTTCCCCTTAGCCTCTGACCATTGCTCAAGCAACATCGCTGCAGCAGAACTTGTAGTTTAACGTACAGTGTTTTTTATGCTCTCTTGGATTTTGTCGTGGAAGTTGGTTGGTTTTCTGTTAGCATCTGTACTGGTAGTTCTGTATCAGACCCAGGCGCTTTTAATGAAATAGTCTGATAACATGCATAACCAAACTTCTTGAATCAGATTTTTAGTTTACATGTGGCTCGACTGAGCAAATGATTGTTGCAGAATTGGGGTGTGAGATATTGTCCTGTTTCTTGTTTCTTTTTTCCCTTGAATTGTTTGTTTTTAGGCTACAACATTTTCTGTCTCATTTTGGGGATGTTATGTTCAATCTTATTTGCTTTCTAATCTCTTTTTGGTAAGCAAACACGCACTGTGGACTTTTGGGTCCTGACACCCTGAGGAGTTGCCATGGTGACTGACTGCTAAAGTGAGAATGGGACCAAACTGTGAGGGAATGATTAGGTGAGGACTGTGCAGAGTAGCAGAGCATGGGACCAAGCAGATGAAGGGAAAGGCCAGGCCAAACGAGTTTTCCTATGTTGATGAGGTATCGCTAAAGCTGGCATATAGTGATTTGGGAAAACTGGTATACCAAACCTGAGAGGCTGGGATTTGCATGTTGAACTGCACTTCTTGCTCCTTTGCAGGCTGAAATGGCTACAACAGGGCCCCTTGCTGTGCCCCTTCTTGAAATGGGGCAGGACCAAGGAGCGGGGAGGAGCCAACAGATTATCCCCAGCTAGGGTTTGGTAGGCAGCCCTGGTTGGTTAGGCGCGAAAGGGGCAGCTGTTGATTGGAGCGCTGCCTGGGGAGGGGTGGAGTTCCAATTTGCTGCATGCTCCCGCCTCAGTTCCAGACGGGAGCACCAAGGAGCAGCACCCTCCCATCTGCCCCCCAAAACACTGTGGAATACATTGCTCACCTACTGGGGCCAGGAAGGCATTTTTTCAGAAACCATTTGGCACTAAGGTTATTATTATTATTATTATTAACAAACATTTATATAGCGCCAGCAGCGTACCTGGCACTTTACAAAGTAATAAAATAGTCACGGTCCCTGTACCATGCATAGTTTAGAATGAAACATAGAAGCTGAGGCATCTCCAGAAGAGATGGGGAAGTGACACCTACCGCAAAAGCAGGGTGCAGCATCCCTGGGAGGGGCAGCCCGCGAGGGTAGTAGGGACAAGTATGGTCCCCAGCCTGCAGGTACCTTCCTCGGGTCTGGAAGGGCCTTGTCCCCCTCCCAAACTGGATGAGGAGAGGGGGAAACGTTGAGGTTAATAGGGACTGTCTACCCGAGGATATATCGGGCCAATCCCTCAGGTTACATTAACTCATGTTATTGGAGATACTGGGCCGATACTGGGCAGTTATCCCACCTATACTAATTGGAAGTTAATTTAATAGAGTGCGGCAGTTTTAAACCCATCTGAGTTTTCCTGTCTCATTTGGGGTGCGCCAGTAAATAAACCTGTATACTGAACTTGAATTTTAAACTTCTGTTGGGGAAGAACAAATAAAAACTAGTCTCTTTTCCTAAGGAAAATGGCTGCTCTTGGGCTCCCTCATACTGTTCCATATTTGAGAGAAATAGCTACACTTTATCCCACCCCAAATCTGCATATATTTGCCTATACTTACAAAAATTGTAATTGCTCAGTAATTTGGGGTCTGAGATGGAAAAAGAGGAGGTCTGTGTGAGGGGCTCTTTGTGCACATAGGTTTGTATGTGCAGGTACAGCTCAGCTTGTTAAAAAAGTTAAAGTTCTCCAATATGTGCATTGACTTTGGGGCTGATTCTAAGTGCTGTGCAGTGCACTTGCAGCGCATGCAATGTGCACATATACATGCGTAGCCTGCATGCACTCCTGTTATGGGGACTGTGGCATGTGTACCAGCTGTGCATAAACCGTGTGCTCAACGTGCCCACGGGGGTGTAGGTCCAGCAGAGGATCCCAGGTGGATGCAGTGACAGTCTCTTTGCTTCTCCTAAACTTGTTAAAGTGAGAAAAGGTGCCCCACCCCTGTTACCCTAGGCCAATTGGGTTAATTAATCGTTAATAACCCTATAAATTTTCCATAGTAAATCAAGAGGAATATTTGAATTATCTCTAATGTTCAACAAAATTTCCCACAAGATTTAACTAGGAAGGTGTGTTCACGTTTTTAACTTCTTTATTCAGAATTTTTTTCCTGATTTATTCAGAATTTCAAGTCATTTTTGGTTCTCCTTTATACTTCTAAACGTGTTAATAAGAGGACTAACACCGTTGCTCTAAACGGAGTATTTGTACTCAGTAGATTAATTTACTGCAGGATCTCTAAGCGTGTAGGTACAACTGACCTCGAAAAGTGTGTACAGTTTAATTTAACACATAGCATTAGTAAAAACTATAGGCCAGGAGTGGCCAACTGAGAACCACAAGACATTTTCCATTGGTCATTGGCTTCCCCCGATTCTGAGGATGGGGTAGTGTGACTTTTTCCCCAACCTCTCTCCCCCTCATGTCAAAGCTCTGGCTCCCAAATGGTCCATGGGATTCAAGAAGCAGCAAGATAATGATTTATTGATTATTATTATCAAGCATTTATATAGCATCAGCAATTATCTGTCGCTTTACAAAGTAATGGAATAGACACGGTCCCTGCCCTAGGGCTTACAATCTGAGAGACGGAGGGAGGTTGGGGGGGGTGGGGGAGAGACAAAGGAAGGGGAACAGAGGGCGAGACAAGGGGTGCAACATTCACGAAGATGCAAAGTCTCAGGTGCATGTGCCTGGCTTGGTTACATCGAGAATGACGGCTGGGTCGTCTGTGTGGTGAGGATATGAGTACACAGATGAGATTGTACTGGGTGGTAGTTATCAGCAGGAGTTAGCTGAAGGAGCGAGGAGGCAGGGAGGACAGAGCGGAAGAGGTGAGTCTTGAGGAGGGATTTGAAGGTACAAAGGGAGGGGGGTCGATGTGGGCAGGGAGGGAGTTACAGGCGTGGGGGGCACAAAGGTGAGAGTGGCTCAGCAAGAGTGACTCAGGGAACACTGCCCCTGCTCTTATGACCCTCATTAGGATGGTTCCAAGGGTGGAAATGTTGGCTCGGCTTCTCATTCCTAAGGCGGGCACATGGATGTCCCCCCAAACAGCTACTTTTGGCGAGAGTCGCATTTTACCTACCTTTCTCCTACTACTTCACACATTGCTTAACTATAATTACCAGGACTAGCTAGACTGCTCACGGTTGTTATTATTTGTTGTTAATATTTGCAAACTAATCATGATTTAGTAATTGCAATATTAGGAGACAAAATAGTTCAGATAATCTTTTTTATTGTACCAACATCTGTTGGTGAGGGTATGAAAGTATATGGGCCACACAGGTACTTTACTCAGGCATTTAACAAGTTAGAAGCATAGACTGTGGCTGCGTTCCTATTAGGGGTGTGCGAACACCCAGGGGTTCGGAGTTCGGTCTGTTCGGGGTTCGTCCCCCTGAACCTGTTTGAGGGGGCAAACCCGTTCGGGCGGAGGAACCCGGTTTCCCCTCCCTCCAGGCTGTGCAGGTGGAAGGCGTGCTGGAGCTCACCTCCTCCTGTCCCTGCAAAGCCTACTAATTTTTTTTTTAAACCCCCGACCCCAGGGATCGCCCTACCTGGTGGCGCCGGGGCCCCAGCTCTGGGTCCTGCGGTGGCAGCGGGTCCAGCTCCGGTGGCGCTGCGGAGTGCTTCAGGCCTCTACTAGGCCTTCCGGGTCAGGTGACCCGGGAAGTCTAGTAGAGACCTGAAGCGCTCTGCTGCCGCTGCCGGACCCAGGGCTGAAGCCCCGGCACCACCAGGTAGGTCATGCTCCGCGCTGCCATGTCTTTCCTGGCTCCTCCCTCTGTCGCCACCGCTGCCACAGCTGTGAACGCAGCCTGAGCAATCACGTGGATGATGATAGGAAAAAGTCACGGGCATTGTTTTTAGAATGTTTTAACTCCTGTTAATACTATTGTTTTAAATTATTGTTTTATTGTTATTTTTTATGCTGTACACTGCCCCGAGATGTCATGGGCATGACGGGATGGCTGAGAAATATAAATAAATATCAAATTATGGATATAAATGCAAACTAGGATCTATGCATGATGGTAAGCACTGGGAAGCCACACGAGCAGCAAGGGGCTGATTCCAGCACGGCCCCATCGTTGCTAGTGTAGCTGCCACACTACAGGGCAAAGCGCAGGAATCTGGGCACACAAGCAGCCTCCCCCTCCAGCAAGGGAGCCAGGGGGTCAAGGCAGACACTCTTGGAGATCCTGCCACTGCCGAGCGGGCTCTGGCGCTGGTCACACGAGTGGCAGTGATATGGTTGTGTGCGACGGGCGACCGCACCCACCACACTGTGGGACAAGCACAGGGAGCTGGGCACACAAACAATTCCTTGTGAGGAAGCTGGATGGCTGGGCCACTCTCAGAGCTCCCTCCACAGCCAGAGCGGGCTAAAGCCCCAGCCACATGACGTGGCCATAGGCAGTGAGCAACAGTTCCCACCACACAAGGACCTGCAGTGATGCTCCTTGTATGGCAGAGTAAGTACAGCCCGGACACATGAGTTGCCCCACCTTGGGCAGCCTTACCCCACTTTGAGTAAGGCTGCTCCACGACGTATCCTGAGAATTTTTCTTAGTACATGTCATGTAGCAGTCAGCTGCTCGTCCTGCCCTGAGGTGAGGTGAACATCTGGCGGGTGCCAGCCACATGATACACTGCATTACTCTAGACAGCTAGAACATGTGTGGTAAAGCTACCCAAGGCATTGTAGTCTCCCCGGGCTGTCTTGTGTGGCTGCACTCTTTGTATCTGACATGCAGGACTGTGCAATCGTCTGACTTATTAGTGCCAGCGCTAGCTCTTAGCACTGGTGCAAGTCCTGTTCACTCAAGTGGGACTCATACTGATGAAAAGTGGTAATGTTCATGCTAAGCAGCTGAGGGATTGCTGCCTCTTAAAACAAAGAACATTATACCTCCTGTCTGGAGTTTTTACTTCTTAGAATTGCAACTTAGCAAGTGCTGTTAGGCATCTCACTTCCTTCCTATCTCTCTTCTTTTATTGTGATTAATTGAAATCCTTGGTACTTTGGCACTAGCTAGTTCCATTGCCATTTATGTTGTGCACATACTTCAAGTGTTAGGGACACTGTGTTGATTTATCTATGGGTGATTTCAGATGTTACGCGGCCCCGATTCACCACAGTGGATTCCCGGCGGGGGTGAACCAAACAACCACCCCCAGTAGTCAAAAAAAGCCCCGAACAGACATGACGGGACCGGTACCACGGCAGAAAATCGGGTCGGCAAATCACGGGCCAGGGCAGCGCAACAGACATGACTCCGATTCCCGGCCATGGTCAAAACACCCAGAAGGCGCCGGGTCAGCCCGTCCTGGCTGCTGCTGCTGTCCCTCCACTGCCACCAGGTGCAGCATGACCGCCTCCCCCCCTGCCCACGCCTCTACCGCTGCCGCCGCCTCCTTCTCCTCCTCCTCCCTTGCTCTCTTGTCCTCCACTCGCCTCTCCCGTCTGCCTCACTCCATCCCGCCCCGTCCCCCTGCTTCTGTGTGCCCTTTAAATCTCGCTCCGCTGCCTGTGTTGTTGCTCGTTGCCTGGCAGCGACGCTGCATGCTTTGTCCCCGGCTGGGAATAATTTCCTTTGATTCCGGCCGGTGGTTGCCAGCCAGACGTTACTTTTTGTTGGTTCCCGTCGGGAATCTTTTTGACCACGTTTTCAGAGATGGTCCGGCGGGGAGCTCCAGAAGCATGGTTGATTTTGACCCCATGTGGGTATTGACCCTTGTGAACATCTGGCGCCCACTGAACAGACATTCAGGGTGCTTGGCCCTGCCACGGGATTGACCGTGGTTCACTGTGGTTGAGCGTGATCTCGTAACGTCTGAAAATACCCTATGTTCCCCATGTAAACCTAATAACTTCAACATAACTCACCTCAGACTTTGCTCTGATTCTTAATTATGAAGGTCTAAACATTTTCTATGTTTCTAGTGATAACAGGCTTAAGCTTTGCCAGGAAGTTGTCACCCTGGATGCAGTTATATAAACAATTAAAACTGAGCATCTGTTAATCCAGTTTTGAGTTCTAGAGCATGAGGTTGAAGTAGATTTTTTGTAATTTCACATGACTTTATTGTTGTTTATTTCTATAGCGCCACCAATGTGTGAGGGTAAGGGAAGGGGATGGGGCAGGGAAGAAGGGGTCACGGAGGCAAGAGTCTCTTGTAGCGAGCAGACAATGGTAAATAATCGCCTCAGGTTATTGGGTGGGCTTTCCTCATATATTACAAGGCAACCCTTTTCATCATTGGAGAAGAGAGACCGAGCCAACCGAATGTGGGAATAAGGAGGGGGAAAACAGCCACACACCACTATGCACTCCCGGGTCACCAGGGGTGATACAAGGTATGGGCACCCTGAGACACTGGGGAGCAGGGGGAGGGAGCCAGGGGTGATGAAGGGACAGGAACAAGGGAAACTGGGGGGGGGGGGGGGG
>QEPC01002394.1:1781406-1825717 GCA_003113815.1 Sphenodon punctatus | reverse complement strand
GGGGGGGGGAGGGGGGAAGGGCAAGGGATACAAGGCTCTTCACACACTCCAAAGGCGGGTATTCCAGGAACGGGGGACACTACACAAGGAGACACAATACCAACAAGACAGGCAATGGAAAGGGGGGAGCGAGTGCGGGAGGGGCTCACACTCACACACTCTCAGGAAGGAATTATAAGGAAAAGGAGGCAGAAGGGGGAGAAAAGGGAACAAGGACTGGTGGATCTTAGCCTGGGCTGTGCCTAGATATATTCAGGGGGAGAGAGTCTGGGTTGGCTGCCGACACAGCCCGGGGCAATCCAGGACCAACATCTGGTGGCATCTGCACAGATGTTTAGGCAATGTCCAGTCGAAAGTGGGTGAAGAGGGGTCTGCTGTCACATCTGTTTAACCTTTGTTTAATTTTTAAATTAAACTGATTTTATATACATAAAGTTCTGAAGTAATTTAGTTTCTTATTGAAAGAGACTACTTTTTATTTTTATTTCACAAAACATTCTAAATTAGAGAAACTTATTTAACAAACTACTCTGTGTACATAAATAGCCAATTAATGTTTCAGGCACTGATTCAGAGAGAGTATTGGTCCAGTAAAAGATATCATACAGACCACTTTGTCTCTCAGGCACTGATTCAGCAATGCACTTAAGTATTTGCCTAATTTTAATCTTGTGGGCAATCTTGTGACCTTAGTGGAACTACTCGTATGCTTGGCCAAATCAGAGATTTATTATACAGTGTTATAATCTAAATAAATACCACATATTTATGGTAAATGTTTAAAATCCGCATTAATACTTTGGTTGCAATTGTAAACATACTTACTCATGAGTGAGCCCTCTGGTTTCATTGCAGATTACTTATGAGTTAGCATGTTTTGGATTGCAGCCAACCATATCTTTTCCAAATTTATGACAGGCTTTTGTTCACTTCTGCATCAAACTTCAGAGTTGTCTATTCCAAACTACATCAAACAGAGCTTCAGATGTCACCCATAGGAAGCAGCAGAAGAAAACAAAATATATCCAGTATTTTTGGCTTTTGGATGAAATGTTGGATTAAAAGAAAATATATATATTTTGTAAATAAATGCTATGGTGCATGGTATATTTTTAATATTGGATAATCCTGTGTTTGGTATTTTTAGGCGTTGGAGAAAAGGCTGGAAAACAGCAGGAAGTCGGTGGTTTTGTTAAGTTTCAGTTACACAGCTATGTGAAATAGCGTGATGGTGTGTAAGATGATACGTAGAAGAAACAAAAGTGGTAGCTGGCACACCGCTCTATTGTTCTACTACATTGTTGTTCCAGAGCAACTGGGCCAGTTGTTTATGCCTGTATTCTTTTGGCGATAGAAAATCTCATGGAAATCAATGGACAGTTGCAAATGAATACTTACCATTACCTTCTGCTCATCAGGGGGTGCTGCTCTTTTTGAGAACGAGTTCAATATCAGACCTATGATAATTACTGAGTTAAAGCTAGCACTATTAGACGAATCTTCTACTAATTAAACTTGTTGCATTTGAATGGCTTCCTTTGGATTACTGTGCAGAGCACAAACAATAAATGCACCCATGTTTTTCCCCCCTGAGACCTAGAAATGCAGATGGTCAAACTGTAGATGAAGCACCTAGATTCTGAATTAGTCTTTTGTATAAAAGAGATAAAGGTAATTTGAATGTTTGAATTTCCCCTCCCCCTTCTCCCACACAAACACAGGAAGCTTGTCTCAAAACGAACAATTTTCCAAATAAAGACTAATTAGAACCTAAATTAATTAGAAGGTGTGATTTGAAAAGACATTGATGAGAAGAGTCTGTCATTTTAGACAAATGGAATGGAGCTAAATAAATTAGGCTCCATTAATATCTCATTGTTCTGTGAGCAGCTCTCTTTATTGCATTCATTAGAGGGATACTACTTGAAACAAGCCTTTGCTGGCTATTATGGATTCAGTGCTCATTTACCAATGCTGAATGTGTGGCTCCTGCATGAAAAATAATTCAACAAATCATCATGGTTTCTGCAAATTAATATTCACACTTTCTGGGCACTCTGCTTTTTATCAAGAATATTTATTTCTTTGCTATTGAATTGCCATAAAAGAAACCTTCCATCAAATAATCAAAAGGCAGAAATCTTAAATCATTCTTTAAGGAAAGCTGAGTCTCATCTGATAAAATGTACAGTAGCCCCCCGCCAAACATCCCCCCGGTTTAAAGTTCTTTTCTTGTTATTTATTTTGAAGGGGAAAGCTCTGTCTCAAGACTGCTCCCAAATTCCTACCCTTTGATGACTTTTTACAGCCCTGATCTGAAGGTTTCCTGCAGCACATAATTAGGACATATTGCCAACATGCATCTCATCATGTGTTTCTTCCTTTTAGAGAATGAAATTATATTTTTTCCTTTTTCTTTTTCCTTTCCCCTCTTTTTCTACAGATGGTGTGTTTGGGAGATGTCAACGGGTGCCGGTGATAGACGTGTACAAATACGAAGTTTCACTCCCCATCCTTCAGCGCCTAAGGATCATCTTAGAGAAGCTGTCACAGAGAGGTACAAAAATGGAATGAAAATTTGGGGCCAAGTAATGGGGCATGCGTGGAGAACTCACAATGTCATTACTGTAGGCAGGTGTAAGTTTCTGTAAGATTTTTGTACAGTGTGCAGAGAGAATTTAGGTCCCTGTGTTCCAGACACGGTTCTGAAAAAATATGTATCTGTAAAAAACACCCACGTTCAGTGAATGTGCAACAAGGGTAAGGTGAAAGAGGAGTGCAATCTCTCTGGAACACTCTCCTCTCTATGGATTATTGCATGTTGAGATTTTAGCCACTTGTAGATACATTGCTTCTGGTGTAGATGTGATTGTCAATGGTATAAATTGTCAAGCACTGTCATTTGCGTGCATCACATCATGTGCTGGGATGCAAGTGTGTAAGACATACAGCACGAGTCAGTTTTCCATCCAAGCATTTTCTGATGTTTATTTCTCTACTTCATTATCTGAACTACTCTTGGTTTCTTTAGCACCTAAGTTTAGCATGGCTGTGATGAATTAACAGGTAAGCTATAGGCAGGGACCGCGTCTTTATCTTTGTTCTGTAAAGCACCAGGTACACGGCTGGTGGTACACAAATGTTTATAATAATAATAATAATATAATAATGATGTTGGGTGGAAAGTCTGAGAAGAGAGGATATGGTGTTAGGACACGGACCCACTCCACGAGTGAATATTGGGGGCTGGTACCCCAATATCCAAACGACCTCTTAAATTTAGGGTGAATTCGCTGAATTTATTCAAAGGGTCCGTGCCTGTCCACTGGGATCAGTCAGAGGACGTGATGCATTGCCAGCTGGCTGGAATTTCCCTCCCACACCCCAACAAAGGAAAGGGATGATCCGATACAAATGAGGGAGATTTATTGACAAAGAACTAAGTATGATAAATAAACAGTTCACGCCCGGGCCAATTAGGATGATACAAGTAATTTTCTATACCATTCCACCAAGCACAGTTGACATACAAACACAATAATTTACAAAGCAAACCCTCTGGTCTGGTTACCCTGGTGTAAGTGGACATTGCTAGAGGGAGGGAGAGGGAAAAGGGGGAAATAATCAATTTTACCTATCCTGCCCTGTTAAAAAGGGACAGGTAACCCTGTAGATCCAGCAGCATTTGGAGAGGGGTGGGGGGAAAGAAGCTTGGACAGACCAAAGGGGGGTAGTGGTCTGGGAGAAATCCTTGAGGCAAGCACGCACAGAGTAACCTGCTTGTGTCTGCGTTCAAGAATGACCCAATTTGCTCATGGGGGCAAGGGCAGTTATAGGTTTCTGAGAGGCAGGGCAAGGGGTCCCACAGGCACTCGGTGCACAGAAGTGTCCCACAGGCACTCCCTGCACAAAAGGTGTCCCAGAAGCGCTCAGGAAGGCTAGGGCTGAAAAGGAAACCTTTGCATGATGTGTTGGGGGAAATAGGGCCTTGGAGGATTTCTATGGGAGGTAGGTCAGGATGAACAAGAGGGCAAAAGGGAGACTCTATAGACAGGAGAAGAAGGCTATTCTTAAACAGGCGTGGAGTGATCAGCCTAACAATCGATCTATTGCTTGCTCAGAGTTTTGGGCGGCCGTGGAGGTCTCATCTCAAAAGAGGGAGGCCACCTGTTTTTGACTGCTCCATTGTTTACCCAGGAGCTTCCCTTGTTTCATTCTCTTATTCCTTCTGGCCAGACCTGTTTTGCATGGGGCGTTTTCTTTCTTTTTCCTTTTCCCCCTTCTGTTCCCCTGCACCCTTTGACTTGTGTCTCTTGGGGTGCTGCCAAGGTGGGGGGTCCTATGGGTTTGGGGGTGGGGGTGGTGTCATTCCTAACAATTGGACTGGGCTATGAATGTTTGAAATTAGCAAAACAAAGCCTGGGTTTGGTGAATCCTGCGTTAGTGCAGGGTGTTGGACTAGATGTCCCTTGAGGTTTCTTCCAACTCGTTTATGGATTCATTATTTATTTTGATTTCTATACTGCCCTTCTCCCAAACGACTCAGGGCAGTGTGCTATATATTACACACCCCCAAGATAATTACAAACTAAACCTCTAAAAAATGCCCCATAAAAATCCCTTAGATATCCCATCCCAACTTCTATCCCCTGTGCCATTTCTCTTTAACTCAACACAAATTTATGAAACAATCACCATCCCGCAATACAAATACACAACTACTCCCTTCCAAAAAAAATCCCACCCCAACCCATAACTCATACTCTCTCACCCTTCTTCTTTGTGCCTTAAACCACTTACCCAGTATCCCCCATTAAAAACTTCATTTAAAACCCAAAGTATCCCATCCAAAACCTAACCTCCCACCCAGCTCCCCAACCCTCCAGCTACAAACAGCCAAAAAGTCTTTGATGGTCTTTGGCAGCTGCCACAGGCAGCCACCTGCCACTGAAGGAGGCCTTTATGGAAGTCAGAGAGTTTGGTGTGGGGTGGCCCCTGGTGGAAACAGGCCTCACAGGCCCTGCAGGTCCAGCAGCTACTCCTCCCCTGCCATTGCCATTCTATGACTGTATGACTCTTAATAATTTAAGCAAGCTGCTTTAGGGCCTTTTGTACCCATTAACATTTTTCTTATAAAAGCATCAAAGCCTTCTTTCTTTTCCCTTTCCTTTTTAATTGCTCTAGGATGCATGTGGGATTGAGTTATTGTACATTGTGAAGGGGAGTTCACTGAAATGATCCCAACATGTATGGCTTTAGTCCCTCTCCAGCTGTCCATTTACTGAAATGAAAACTAGTCAGTGCATAGTTGTAGTTAGTTAGGGGATAGATCACCTTCATTTGCTGTTAATTAGCTACACATGGTCTTGTTTTAATGTATTGTTTTTATTTTTTTGTAAGTTGGAGGGATGGAATTCTTCCTCACATATGGTGCAGAGCAATTGACTAGTGACTACTTACTGTCTTCCCAATCCCCTTGCAGAGTTTTATGGATCACCACTGTGCATGAACTCCTTTCCATACATGATGACTTGCCTCCATCTTCCTTCTTAAGAACATCACCCATATGTTCTTGTGCAAAAAAGCTATAGCTTAGTTTGCTCTAATACAGAATCCCCCTGAACAAGATCCCTGTTCCCAGGAGACTGCTTTTCTCCAAACTGATTGTGTGCATTCTTAACCTTTGTGAGGATATGCTCATTGGGAATTTTGTGTGTGTGGAGTATGTGTCCTGCACTGTATTGATAGGCTGGCGTAAAGTAAACACATTGAATACATGGTCAGAGACGCAGGGATGCAGTAATAGGTTATTTTTCTAGGGTTTTCTATTAAACTTTACTGAGGCATGCATTTCCTTAAGCAGCATTCTTGGTACTTAGGTACCGTCGGTGATGATGCCTGGTAATACCTCTAGCAGACAGTACACCTACATTCTTTGTTTTGTGGGGGTAAAATTGCCTTCTGTCTTAGGGTTGTTTCTGTAGGATACTTAAGTATTTAATGCGAATGTAAATATGAACATTACAGGGCAGCATTGCTTATAATGGGGAATACTAGTCAAATTGTGGGTGGGGGAAACTTTGGGTGTTACTATATGATAAACCTGGGTGTGATGAACAGCACACTCAGCTCAGGCATGTCCTTGCAGGATCAGGCCCCAAAGACTTGCTCAGGCAAGTTCAACTCACAAGTTTTATTCCATTGGGTATTTTCAGATGTTACGCAGTCCCAATTCACCACACTGGATCCCCGGTGGGGGTGAACGAACAACCACCCCCCATGGTCAAAAAAAGTCCTGAACAGACGTGACAGGACCAGGACCACGGCAGGGAATCAGGCCGACAGATTACGGCTCGGGGCAACACAACAGATATTATGCCGATCCCGGCCCAGGCCATGGTCAGAGTACCCGGAAGGCGCCGGGGCAGCTCGTCCCGGCTGCTGCTGTGTGCCCTTTAAATCTCCCTCCCCGGCCTGTGTTGTCGCACATTGCCTAGCAGTGACACTGTGTGCTTTGTCCCTGACTGGGAATCATTTCCTTTGATTCCCGCTGGTGGTTGCCGGCCAGATGTTACTTTTTGTTGGTTCCCGTCGGGAATCTCTTTGACCACGCTTTCGGGGATTGTCCAGCGGGGAGCCCCGGAAGCGTGGTTGAAATTGATCCCATGTGGGTATTGACTGTGGTGAACATCTCGCAGCCGCCCCGCTGCGGGATTGACCATGGTTCACTGGTTGAGTGTGATCTCGTAACGTCTGAAAATACCCATTGTCAAGCAGAATGCACACTAGATGTGAGCCCTTTCCATAGGCTCCCAGCAACTTGGATTTCAAGACCTGGACCAGCTCCTTGGCTGTAGCCTGCTTCCCTAGGAATTCCTATACTCATTGCATCCTCAAGCTCCATGGGGTTTCAGGACCCAGTCCAGCTCTCAGGATGTAACCTGCATCCTTCTGAGCTCCTCTTTGGAAGCTCATTGCAGACTAATGTGGCAAAAGTAGCCTTCTCCTCGCACACCCCTTGAAAGGGGTGGAGCTAAAATGATGGGAAGGTCAGTCTAAAACGGGCCACAGCCCGAGTCAACAACACACCAATATGTGTTCAAGATGGCTAACCGTCTTGGCCATGTATTGGTTTGACTACTTGTACCAGCTTGTGGGTGGCCACTGGAACATGAGCTGGTGGAGGAGAATGCAGCCTGGCAGGCTCTGGGGAACAGTGGCAGTGGTGGCAGGAACAACAGCTGTGGCGTGTCGCGGCACATCAGCTCACTGCTCCTCACAACCTGCTGCCACTTCTGCTGCTCTTGCTGCAGCAGCCTCCACTCCTTGAGAACTGCTGTTCCTGTTGCCACCATGCTTTTGCTGATGGGCCCCTCTGCCCCATACATTTACCTGTGTCAGGAGGTACAGTGAGTGGTGGTGGTAGGCGTAGCGGTGAATTCCTGGGAGCTTTAATGTAGGGCAGTGGCTCCCAGGGTCCGGTCACTGCTTCCTAGCACCTGAAAGCACCACTTACTACACCCCGGGACCTACTTATGTGTGTGGGGCAGTGAGGCCATTCTCTCTGGTTGTTCTTGTCCCCACTTCATGCCAGCTACGGGCAGCTCCTTGCCAAAGCAATTTGAGCCCACCATTCAGGACAAGTGAGTAGCTGACGCGTAACTTGCTGCAGACACGTTATGTTTGCAACTTGAAACATGTCCCTCCCATAACGTCTAATAATATGCTTTCCGATGACTAGGGACCTTTAAAAAGGGATGACTGCAAGGAATATACCGGGAGGTTATTTTTTTTCAATCTCTGATCTACCTGATCAAATAACTTGATATTATAAAAGTTTAGAGGAAATCTGTATTTCTCAGCAGAGGTGTCAAAATGCAGCCTATGGATTGCTGCTAATCATCCCACTTGTGACATGATTTATCTGGTACATCTGTTAAGGAACCTTCCTTCTTCAAGGTCAGATAAGGCCATGAACTTACTTTCTTATCCTTATTCCTATAGCACTTGTATTTTCCATCATGATTGCCAATATACTATCTTTTTCTGGTTTATCCCCAATTTGAGATTAATATCTGGACCCAACCATGTCGAGATGGCCAAAACTCCCAAATTGTATATAATAATTTATATTGTATAAATAATCTGTAACAAATTGATATTTGCTTTATTTTTATTTTTTTTAAAACTTGCATAAAATGAAGTAGGTCTGTGTGTTTTATTTAATGCTTTTTTACGTTTGCCTGTACTTAATAGCTATTGAAAATGAGAAACTTGTAGACACCGGGTGCAATCCAGCTCCCACTGAAGTCAATGACTAAACTCCCATTAACTTCAATGGGAGCTGGATTGCACCTGTTGTGTTTCTGATTGTTAAATCTTTATACCGAGACAAATTTTTGACAACACACAAAGTACACAATAAAGTAAAATATATATTACTCTCTGGCAGGATAGGGTAAGGATAAGTTGTGGCAGGATTAGTTCCACCATCATGGTGTGGTTAACCAGACGCCAGTTGAGTTAGGTCTACATAAAGTTCAGGAAGCCCGGAGGAGGGAAAAGTTCAGGTTGCAAGAAAGGAGAGCAGAAGTCCCATGGAGGGTTGAAAAATGTCAGTGGCTGCTTTGAGGAGAGTGTAGGTACACCCCAATTGTTAGTAAAACAAGAGGTCAAATTGTATGAGATGTGGGGGCCTGCAGCTCAAACATTCTACCATCATTTTATAAATATGAATACACAGTAACTAGAGCAATCTTGGCGACCATGATTGCTGCGGCCATGGACAGAGTAACAGGACTGATCCTGCAGATACTTGCACACCCTGAAGGTCAACCCATTTGACACCAACCTAAAACTTCCCTAAAATGCCATAATTCTTTCTGAACATCTTGCATTCGGCTTGAGTATGGAATACGACAACACTTTGCTTGTACTTGTGCCTACTCCTCTACAATGAAATTTGGCATTGTCTAATTTTGCTTTGTCCTTCAGCAGCAATGCTAATTAGGACCACTTCAGGAGGAGGTAATTCTCCTCCCCTCTGTGGAGAAGGACAGAATCAAAAGACTCTTCCTTTAATGGACTTTTGTTGTTGGCACTGCAACACGTGACACCAATTTTTGTATAAAAGGCTACACAGCGACTCAATTATGATTAATTTGGGATGAATGAAACTCCTATTAGTAGCTCTTTTAGCCAAATTACCAATTGCTGTTTTTTGTTTTGTTTTTTTGTTCATTAATTAGAGTGGATTTACATCCTTTTAGACTTGCATTCCCAGAATGAATGGGTTTGGGTTTTGTTTTTCTTTTGTTTCATTTGTTTTCTCCCTCATGTTTCATTTTCTCTTAGCATTTCTGTCCTCACTGTCCCCATTTTTCCTTGGTAGTAACATGCCCACTTCTATTCCTTTATTGTGAATATAATTTCCATCTGCATTTTTCTTTCTTTTGTGCTCCCATTGAATACTTCCAAATAATGTCGGTGATCAAAGCAGAGGTCAAAGAGGTGTTACATTCGGTTACAATAAAACAAAGTAAAAGAAAAAATTGCAAAACCGTCACTGTTGTTTCTGCAGTCTTTAGCAGATGGATACTTTAGATGTACAGTGCACTAAGAGTGTAGAGGTGTACAGTAAGATTAATAATGCTCTGCATTGGATACCAATCTCTTTATCAAAGCATCTTGACCCGGTTGTGTGAAATTTTCCATCAGAATCTAAATTGAGTGGGGTGCACCTTTTCTCTGGCTAAATGTAACTCCATCAACAATGGGTATTTTCAGACTTTACGAGATCACAGTGAACCCCCGTCAATACCCACATGGGGTCAAAGCGCCCTGAACGTCTGTTAGGCGGCCGTCAGATGTTCGCCACGGTCAATTCCCACATGGGGTCAATTTCAACCATGCTTCCGTGGCTCCCCGCCGGACAATCCCTGAAAGCGTGATCAAAGAGATCCCCGGCAGGAACCAACAAAAAGTCATGTCTGGCCAGTGACCACGGCCTGGAATCCCCAGCAGGATTCTGGGCCGTGGTCAAATCGGGCGGGCGCCGCAGCCGCATTGGCTGCGGCGCCCTCCCATCTCCCCAGAGGGTGGGCAGCGGGGTAGCGTGGGGGGGCGGGGCTGTGCGGCCGCACATTACACCGCACGGCCCCGCCCCCTCCCTGATTCCCTGCCGGGATCAGCTGGCACGTCTGTTGGCCGTGCCAGAGTAATCCCGGTGGGGAATCTCAGGGTTGTTTCTATGACGGGGCGAAGCCGCCCCGTCACGTCTGAAAACACCCAATATCTCTCGGGACCGTCAGTAATTCCCAATGTATTTCTGGGCATTTGTGACTTTTTACAGGAGTAAAGATTTCTGATGCTCAAGTCTCTGTTTCTTGTGGCTCATTCAGTCATACTCTTGTTGGACTCAGTCTTGTCTCTGGCATTGCCAGTATGAGGTGATTCTGCTGATGAAACAGTATGAACATTGATGTGAGTGGAAAGCACCTGGGGAATGAATAATCAGTATGGCTACTCCTTCTGTAATCAAATTTTTTAAAAAGGTGTTTCTCATTCCCAGAGTTGGAGTGGGTGAGAAATATTGCATAGACACTACAGTGCTGTTCATACCGTAAAGAGCAATGCTTTACACCAACACACACGAGGGCAGATGGGTTAGATAAGACATTACAGGCCATGAGGAAGTTGGAAGCACTGTCACTGCTGGTGGTCAAAAATCCTCTTCAGAAGCCACTGTACGGAAGAAGCGGAACCTCGTGACAGGTTCAACATAGTGTGAAAATCTGTATTGACCTTTACTTTATTTAGAAGGCACTGAAATGCCAGAGCCTTTTACTGCATTGATGAGTTTAGAATACAATAGGTATTCCTTTTCCTTTTGTCCAACAGTTCTGTCAAATAAATGATGCATAAAGACAAAGAAACCATTCCTTGTCCTGTGTTTTTGCCAGATTCTGGAGAACTATGAAGAACAAGTTATTCCCGATAGACGTGAGAACTTAGCAGAAGCATGGATGTTGGTGTGCAAGGATTTGGTGCAAATAAATCAAATCAAAAATGCTCCGAAAGCCATGTTGGAAGTAGTAATAAATAAGGGTGATGACATTTCTTTTATTCACTGTGCTAAGAAGGCATTGCATTTTCCCACCCTTATGAACAGATTCTGACCAAGTGATTCAAGAGATCAACACTTAACATCTGGTTAATTAAAGCATTGTGAAACTGCACCTGCTACCACATGTGTTGCTGAGGGAAAAGAGTTCATGCATCTATCCACTTTGGATGGATACTGGATGGATGAGTTCATAGGACGGAATAGTCAAGTTGCCATTTGCTATCTCTCATGCACTGCAAAATGTGCTGTATTCTATTTGCAAGAGGTTTTTCTAATGAAAGCAGAGTGAGCGAGTTTAAATACTACATATAAAAATCTCAGTATTCCTTCTTATACATTTTAAGACAGATTTTTTGCAGTTATATTCAGCATCATAAGGGCATTAGAACTGGTCTGCAAAACTGTTCATAAACATTGGGTATTTTCAGACGTGACGGCTCAATTCGCCCCGTCACGGAAACACCCTGCAGATTCCCCGCCAGGGCCAACACGTCACGGCCAACAGACATGTTGGCCGATCCCGGCGGGGAATCTGAGGGGTGGGGCGGGGCTGCATGGCCGAATGTGTGGCCGCACAGTCCTGCCTCCCCCCCCTCCTTCCCCAGCAGCCCGCCCTCCCAGAGACGGGCGGGCGCTGTGGCCAATACGGCTGCAGTGCCTGCCCGCCCCCGGGAAATTGACCACGGCATGGAATCAACAGCGAGTACAGCCGCTGATTCCGGGCCATAGTCAGTGGCCAGACGTGACGTTAACATGCTCAACCTCAACCACAGGAAATTCCCCGTGGTTGAGCGTGTCAGCGTCATGTCTGGTCAGTGTTACGCCGGATGGTCACCCCCGTGAATCACGGGGGGGAATCAGATTTACCACGCTTCCGTCCCTCCTCCGGGGAGGAGGGACGGAAGCGTGGTAAATCTGATTCCCCCCCCACCCCCGTGATTCACAGGGGTGAACATCTGGTGTAACACTGACCAGGCAATACGGGATCATGCTCACCCACGGGGAATTCACCGTGGTTGAGCGTGATCTCGTAACGTCTGAAAATACCCATTGATTCAGATGCCCAGATGGGCATCAGATGGTTTGTGTTGGTGTGTTCAGACATGCCTAGGCATGTCCAGCACAGTCTACAGCTCCATATATGGATAAATCAGCAAAGACCTTGTAAGGACAGACAGCCAATATCCTTGCATGAGCCTGAAAGGGTGCCTCCCTAATCAAATCTAGTGGCCAATAGGGGTGTGCACCAGCAACCCAATTTGTTTTCTATTTTGTTTTTTTTTCATTTTAATTTTTAAAGTTTTTTCTGGTTTTAATTTTTGTTTTCCATTGGTTTCAACTGGAAATGTATTTCTGACTGTAACATCTCCATTTTTCATCCAATTTGCATGACATTTGGAAAGAATGTACCCATTACCACAGTAATCAACTCTGCCAATTTTCATAAAAATTGGATAGTGGTTCTGATTTTATAAGTGATTTGATTTCATGGTTTACGCACATATTTCCAGCTCTAATGTCTTTGTTTTCCATCCTATTTGGATGAAATTTGACTGTGTGCCCATAATTCAAGGAATCATCCATGCCAAATATCAGAAAGATTGGATAAAGTGTCCTGATTTTATTAACAATTTAATGTGATTTAGATAGGTTGTTCCCCTCAACAAAGAGATAATCCCTGGCCATATTTCAAAAACATTGGATAAAGGGTCCCAATTTTATAACCAATGAAAGTTTTGTGATTTTAACAGAAGTTGTACATTTCCCTAAATCAATTGCAGGTGTTGCCTCTGTTTAAATTAGAAAAGTTTTACTAGATGCAGAGATCTTCTTTTTGGAGCATTTGTAGAGAGGGTGAAGAAGACAGGAAGAGGTGGACAGAGCAGAGGAGGAACAGGTGCCAGAGGCACTGGCACTGGCTTCAGTCATTGGCACCCCAAAGTCTGTGGGGGCATACATGGGGAAAGAATAGCTCCAGGGTTCTGCTTCTATGAGCACTTGCAGTGAAGCTGGAGACTAGTACACACAGCCACACACAGAATAATGAACCAGCCTACAAGTCACATGAGACCTAGCCATGGTGGGAGCTGTGCAGCTTGGCAAAAACGTATATTTACTTCCTAGTGCCCAACCCTAAGCCTCCCTGATTTCAGTGATTAGGTACTGGCAAGTGGGAAGCCTGGGCACTTGGGCAGCATCTCTAGAGAAAGAGCCTATACTAGGGATTCTCTTATGTTTGTCACAGTGGTACAAAATGAGTTTGTGATGCTAGTTGGCCAGCAAAAATATCAATCATATATTCTCATTCTGTGCTGTGCCCACCCGAACCTACTTGCTTGTTGCTGAGAAGTTGGAAGCATCTGCTTATGAAAGAGCCAATAAGGGATTCTCTTACGTCCTCTGTCTCAGTGCTGCAGGATGTGTTTGGGATGTAAATTGGCCAGCCTGGATGTGTCAATCATGTCTCTTGATTGCTGGGTTGCTTCCCTCTGCCTTGCTGCCTGAAGTTGAAGTTATATCCTGACATTTATGTTTTTGTTCCAAACTTTTCAGGACTAGTATATGCATAACTTCTGTTAAAATCACAAATGTTTAATTGTTTATAAAATTGAGGCTATTTATCCAGTCTTTATGAAATTTGTCAGGCATGATCCCTGAGTGAGGGATATGCTCTTCCTAATTTCATTCAAATTGGATTTAAAACACAGATGTTACAGCTGGAAATATGTGCGTAAACCACAAAACGCACATTGTTTATAAATTAAGAACCTGTTATCCGATCTTAAATGTCACAGGAATTATACCTTGTGTGAGGGGTACAATCTTATCAAAATTGCACCCAAATGGGATTGGAATCAAAGATGTTACAGTCAGAAAAGCATCTCAAACCACGATGCTTATAAAACTGGGACCCGTTATCCAATCCTTTTAAATTTGGCAGGGATGATTCCCTTGGTAAGAGGTAGATGTCCTCCAAATTTCATGCAAATGGGATAGAATTCAAAGACATTAAAGCCTGATATTTCTCCCAACATTTAATTTTTTTTTAATTCTGAAATTTTCATTTTATTCTGAAGTTTTGTTAATGTTTTTTTTAATTTTTCTGGTATTAATAACAAAAAATAAAATGTTGGTATTAATACTAGAAAAACAAAAATGAAATGCCCCTACCCCTAGTAGACATTTCCCTGGCTTGAGGACCATTTGTTTACTGTGTCAGCAGCTGCAGCCTGATTCATACCTCCCTTTTTATTGTCTCAAACTATTCTGTACTGTATAAGAGACCCGTACTCTAGTCTGTACAGTGCTTCTGAACATGATTGGCTAGCTAGAAGGGTCTGTATTGCTGGTTCTCCTGTCCCTAATAGCCTAGTGACCCAATCCTGCGAGCGTGATCATGTCTACCTTGTTTGTCATGTGAGCACTGCGGCAACCCCTCCATGCAAGAGGCCACTGTTTGGTGCAACCCTATTCCTCCTGCTTTTTATAGAATCCTTGTGAATGTTTCCAGGAAATGTACAAACATCTGCTTCCACCTGTCAACAAGTGAATATGTATCCAAGAAGAATGCATCCCTGAACAAGATTTGTTCTTCTTTATTTGTTAAACACAACAGTAAATGAAAAGTAATCGAACTTCATTAAACCCGTGCTTAAGCACTTTCTGAAAAATGATATAATTAAACATGTTTTGTTCTGCTGAACTCGCCTTAGAGAACCCAAACAATACCATGTTACTTTGAGCAATCACACACTAGGAACAACAAATAGCAAAGGTTGCCAAAAGTGTGTTGTCTACAAAGGATTTAATCAAAAACATTCCGCTAACACTTGTAAATAATGAATATATTCACAGAAATTCTGACTGGTTTGCATACCATTCACAAACAGGGCTCAATTCAACTCCTAATTAATTCACAATGATAAATCCAACAACTGTACAGAGGAATGAAGAACAGCAGTACCTCAAGCTTTGATTGTCTCAGCTTTCATCTCTGTCACCATCAACAATCTACAGCTGAGCAGCTCTACAAGGTTGGCCTCAATATTTTGCGGCACCGTATTCCTGCCCTTCTTTTGAAATTAACTTAAATTTTGCCAGAAACTTTGACAGAAGGTTCAGATGGAGTAGCAAGCATTATATAGCGATGCTGATTTGACACAGCTTGTGTCAATGTACGGTCTGGCTAAAACCTCTCTAGCACCATCTGCTGTCTGCAAGGTGGAGAACATTAGGTAACTACCAAAAATCAGCTTGTGGCCTTAAAGTGGACAGTTTCCTATAGAGGAGTTGCTTGAAGCATAGGACTGAATGTTTGGAGATATGGACTGTCTTAGGGTGCTTTCCCATTTTACTAAATGTTTGCTTCTGCAAGAAACCGCAAAAGGTAAATGCTGTCTGGCTTTTGTCACATGGGAAAGCAAAGTCACGTGGCTTTGGTACAATGATGCAGAAGATGCAGGACTGGAAAACCACCTCTGCATGATCAGCGCCAAACCCGCATGGCTTTGCTTTCCCACGTAACAAAAGCCACGCAGCATTTACCTCTCACGGTTTCTTGTGGAGCCAAATGGTGCACATTTTAGTAACATGGGAAAGCACCCTGAAATTCAGTGTGCAACTGCCATGGAGAAATGCATATTTCTTTCCTCGCTTGAATAAACAAAAGTTCATCTGTTTTAAAATTGTAATTGAAACGTAATACTGACTGTGACCTCCCACCTTGGTAGCACAGTAGGTGCTTTTAGATGGACAGCAGCTCTGCTTCTGCCCGCTTTACCCCGAGTCTGTGTAGAGTTGCCGGCCAGATGTACCAAGCAAAGGCGGCTATGCCTGCTCTGGAGCAGCCCTGCTGCCGGTGCTCCGGAATATCCCGGAGCATGTCGTGCAGAGTGGGCTGGCCAAACCCAGGGCAATGGCCAAAAGTGGAGCTGCTGTCTATCTGTTGGGCAGACCCACACTTAAGCTGTTGCTCCATTCAGAACCATGGAGTTGCAGCCGCCAGCTTAGAGCATTGTGTGAGCAACTGCAACTCTATGGTGTGTGTGATGCAGTGGGCCAGGGTGGGACACCTGCTGGTCCGCTTAAAGTGGGTCGAAGTGGAGCTGCAAGTGTGTGGATGCACGGGTACACCCCTGGAGCAGCTCCGTGGGCAGGCAGCCTCCGCATCTCACTGCCCGAATGACAGGGAACCAGGAGGGCCCCGCCCCCTTTAGCTACTGGCTTTAGAAGGCTACGGGGCATGATTTCATTGAGGGCTCCCCTGCCTTTTTCCTTATAATTTGAGCCCTACCAGATCTGTCTGTTTACATGCAGTATCTGATTGCTGTAGCTTAGTTTCTTGCCCCTCTGAAGTTAAATTTGACAGTCTTACTTGAATGTTCAACAGTTGTTTTTGGTGTACAAGAAATCCAGCTTTGTGTTTCAGTCAGAAGATTTTGGAGAAGATTTGTCACTCACCTGTTATGCTGAATACTTTTCAAATGCATACATTGTTTCAGTCCTGCTCATACAATCAGCTGTTTTAGGAATCAAAGCTGTTTCTTTCTGCACTATATCAAAAAGCTGTGATGCCTCAGAGGCTCAGCTATTCATCTGGGGTAAAGCAAAAGACACTACAGATGCGACAAAACTCGCTGTATGCATTTAAATGCATCTACAATGATGTTGCTAGAACCATCCTTATCAGAATCTTCTTACTTAACTTGTAACTTGTGTACTTATAAAATAGTAATGGAATCCCTTGTTTGCTCTGTGTCATTATTAATTTGTATATTCACAGATTTTAAGATCAGAATTGGCCAGTAGCATCATCTTATTCTGACCTACTATATAGTACAACCCAATTTAATTTGCTCCTTTCATTTGCTCCTATCTTGTAATAACTTGTGTTATTAACTGCTAACTTGTATTTGGCTAAAACATCTCTCTTGGAAGGATGTGTCTAGTATTGATACAAAGAATGCAAAAGACGGACAATTTCCCACATCCTTTAGCAGCCAGTTTCAATGGTTAACTACCCTTAACAACCTGTCCCTGCTATCTTATTAAAATACATCTAGGTTTAACTTGATTCTTGTTATGCCTTCCTCTGCTACAGGAAAGAGCCCTTTACTACCCAATTAGTTCTCCTTGTAAAGATACATATACACCAAAATCAAGTTCCCTTTAACTGTTTTAACAAGGGGCTGAAGCTGTTCAGTTTATGTTTCTCATGGTAAAGTTTGTTTTCAGGTCCTCACATCATTCCTAAATCTCTTTTCTATATTTTCCTAATTGTTCAACCATTTACAAATGTGGACACCTGAACTGGACCCAGTATTGGTGAGACTGCTGCTAGAATACCATGTACAAAGGTGAAATTGCTTCTCTACTACCAACCACTACTCCAGTCCTATTAAAACACCAAGTGATTGCTTTAGTTCAGGGGTGGGTGAAGTTCCAAAGCCCAAGAGTCACATATTAGAATTTTCATATTGTCGCCAGCCACAAGACACGTGACATCAATCATGGCTTCCCCCAATCCTGGGGCAGGATAGAGTGGCTTCCCCCAACTCCCACCTCACATCAGAGCTCTGGCTCCCAGGTGGTCTGGTGGTTGTGGGCAGCCAGCAGCAATAACACCCTCTCCCCCCATGCTCCCATGACTCCCAGGAGGTTCTGGCAGTGGAAATGGCAGCTCAGCTTGTTTTGTTCATTATAGGTGCCTGAGAGCCACATGTAGCTCCCGAGCCACCATTTACCCACCTTTGCTTTAGTCCTTTTTGTGAAAGCATCACTGGTAACTCATGTTCACTTGTTTGTGCTTTACAACTTCAAAATCCTTTTCAGAGTCACTGCTCTTCAAGAGATTGTCTTTTCTTTTGCAGGTATGGTCTATCTTCTTTCTTCCTAAATGTGTGGGCTTGTATTTGGCTACAATCAGACACATGCCACCGTGGCTCAATTGGGGGGATAGGGAAAGCTTGCCAGGGCTCGACCCTGGCAATTTAGTTCCAGGGGGGACTGAGCCCTGGGAAATATTCTCAGTAGGAGTGTGCACCCCAAAATGTAAATGCCCAAGAAAGGGCTGATATTGACCATGTTAGGATTGGAAAACTGGATGGTTTATTTAGTTTTCATTAATGACTTCCTTGCCCTGCCAACTGATTGAATTGTATAGATTAAATCACAAGAACTCCTGTTTATATTCAGCTACAGCGAGGCAGGGTGGTTAAGTGGTTGGGTTGTTAGCCAGAGAATGGGGTTCAGTTCCCTGCTCAGACAACTTCTAGGGCAGGGGGCATGGCTTCTAGAGTTTCTAGGATTGAGCCCTGGCATATTTTTTTTTACCAATTAAGCCCTCATGCCACTCCCCAATAACATACCTTAGAAGTGTCTCTGTATCCAGACTATCTGAGGCCGTTATTCTTCCTCATTTGGATTGATATTTAGCTTGTTAACTCTCTCCTGAATCTGTCCCCATCACCCTCTGACCTGTTCTTTCTGGTTCCCTTTAGGTCTGAAACTTTGGGTGAATCAATGTGCATCCTCTTTAGGTAGTGGCTAAACTTTATAACTGGATAAAACACATTCATTTTGGAAGGAGGAATCTCAGCCTGTCCCATTTGTCCTCCCACTCATTTATCTTATGGGGAGGATAGGTATCACCTCACAACAGCATAGCTTTAATAGGGAGATTATTATTTATTATAAGCATTTGTATAGCGCCAGCTGTGTACCTGGCGCTTTACAGAACAATAAGATAGACGCGGTCCCTGCCTACGGCTTACAATCTAATAGACATGGAGGGGGAGACAAGGAGAGGGAACATAGGGAGAGACAAGGGATCAAAGCAGATGCGAAGTCTCAGGTGCACGTGCTTGATTTGGTTGCAGTTAGGCAGGAGTCTACGGGGAGGGCAGACAGTAAATATTGAAGGAAGGTTCTAGCAGGCATTGGGAAAGGCGGTGAGAAAGAGGTGGGTTTTAAGGAGGGATTTGAAGGTGCGGAGGGAGGGGGCAAGGCGGATGTGGGGAGGGAGGGAGTTCCAGGCGTGCACAGGCCATTTTCTCCCAAGCTTGGCAACAGTAGATCTCGGTTTCCCTAGCCTCTATAACAACTGTGTTGAGCCATACTGCTGTTGCATCAAGGTGTGTGCATGCGTGTGTGCCTGTACATAGTAGTTTAGCATTTATTTGTGTCCAATAGAATGGTGTCTCTTATGTCAACAAGGCGTATCCAGCACAACTTTGGTATTCTTACAGAATTTGACCAGTACATGAGAAACATTTCTCACGAGAAACAGAGGCCTTGGGGGTGGGGGGAGGGAATCACCTGTGGTATAGCTGTCAGTGCCAGCCTTAGAATTTACAGGGCCCAGGGTGAAGATAAAATGTGAGGCCCCTGGTGGTCCCTCCAATGGGATCCCTGCCCACTTGTGTACCCGCCCCTCTCTAGGACTGTAAGAGTGGTCATATTGGGGGCTTTACTGGGATGAGTAGGCCCCCCACATCTTGTAAAGGTGAAAATGGGGGCCACTATGGGGTCCCTGAAAGTAGAGAATATAGCAGGGCCCCGGGTGCGCCCTGTGGTGAAGCCGCCCCTGCAGCTTGCCCTTGTGCTTCCTTTCCTTTGCTTGGAAACCTTCTGGTCCTACCATTTACCTAGTATCAGTCTAATCCAAATAGCACAGAGGCTCTGGAATACTTGGGCCCTTGCTCTTAGCCAGGCACAGAAGCTATATTGAATTGTGATATATTATTCTTGGCACAAGCTCTTCTGTGCACTCATGTGCAATATGTCCTACATCAATCTTTGATATTGAAGAGAACATTTTTTTGAAGGAATTCTGATAAGGTGTTCTGGTTGATCCTTTCCTATTTAGTGTGTTGAACACCTATTTATGGAAGTTGGTTTCTCTCTTATCCTCGAGTGCATTCATCGACTGCTTCTTTTCCTTAAAATAAGTGGCAAACCACATTTGATCCCTCTTGTTTTGTTTTTCAGTCAGTCCACATGACCAGTGGGGCTGGCAGGGCAGTGGATGGGGCCATCCCAGAGGTGGGCGGGGTCAACGGTGGGTGGAGCCAACCCAATGCTAGGTGGAACTAACCCACACTTACATGATCATACTCAATGGAATAGTCCATGCACACAAGGAATAGAACATGCACACACGCCTTGTCTAGAAAATGCACAGAAAATGCTACAAAACCCAAGAGAATTATGTGGAATCCTAAATGGCACACCATAAATGCTGCATACAGTTTTACAGAGGGAGAGGAGGCATGCACAGTTCAGGAGAGGGCATGCAGCACCCACCATGTGGAGCATTCAAGGAAAGCCACAACCAACAATATTATGTGGAATCCTAAAATGCCCACCTGCCATAAATGCTGCAATCGGTCGCTGGGAGGGAAAAAATATCCCACTCCTGATATCGCTTCCAGACCTTCCTGAAATCTCCCAGACTAGAGCAGTGAACAAGTGATAGTGATTCATGAAAAATAAATAAATGGAAAACTCCTTTATGATGCAAGTTCAAACTTCAAAGTAGAGTGTGGGGGGGGGGAGCAAAGCTCAAAGTGGTTAATGTGACTATTTTCTCCTTTAAAAAAACGCTAAAACCACACAAGGCTGGCTGCATGCAAAATCAGAAAGTATTTACGTGTCCTTAATCACCAAATAAATTATTTGGAAAAGCTTCTATATTTTGTCTCTGATTTTTTTTCCACTACGAGCCTACCAAAATATCCCATCCAATTTAAACATTCAAAGTTCAATATCACACAGCAAGAGGGACAAAATATTTGAGAAGTCTTGTCAGAAGAGATCTCTTGACTATTTCTTAGTTGCAAGGCTAGGGGGAGCTGTACATCTAGATGTGTCTTGTTTGGCCTAGTTTTGTTTTTGTTTTTCTTAAACCAGTGCTACCCAAACTTTTGATATCTGGAGCACACTTTTTCTGGATTAAAATCGGCAGCACACAGTAACAATGAAGAACATTAAAGAGGAATAAGTGATACCACCTGAAATCTAGCTATTTCCATTCAAGTGGGTTTCAAACAGAAGTTAAAATAATCATACAGTCACATTTTCTAGAATCCTTATTTAGCTGTATTAATGAAGAGTAAGGACTAGCTGCATGCAATCCAATTCTCTGATTAGACCTCAGCGGGTAGTTGCCTAGCATCATTCTGGGATCTTAATAGCACCCTCTACTAACCAATGTGGGGTATGGTTAATGTGGTGGATAACCAGGTACACCCATTGCCCAGAGGTAAGGTGGATTTGGGGAGAGAGGTGTTTTATCTTTTGGGGCTTTCTAAGCGGACACTCTTTAAACTGGTTGTGCTTCAATTTTCTCTTCAGTGTGGCAGACCAAGCAGCCTTTGCTGTCAATGACAGACATGTTTCTTTAAAATGGTCTTCAAGACAGTAATTGCCATTTGATCTGAATTATTAGAATAGGTGTCCAGAATTGCTTGCAAATCAAATGCATCCCAGTGGTGAATGATTGCTTGACATTAATTGTCACTACAGTGCCAGGCATCACATAAAGCTTATTTCAGATGGTCCTGGGCTTGTTAGAGCACAACATGTCTCACTAAAAGTTCATCACTTTCTGAAATGTCTGTCTTATTTCAGAGGCTAACTCCATGTTCTGCTTCATATCATTGTTTATGCACATAAATACTGGATCCAATTCTGCTGGCCTTACTCACATTAAGCAGAGTGACTCAGGAGTCAACCACCTTTCCAGCTGAGCTCCAGCCCAGAAAAAACCAAGGGGAACTTGCTGCCTGCCTGGAGCCAGAGCGAGTCAAGCCACTGCAGCAGCCAGCTCCACTGTGCTGGGACTGCTTTGACTTTTGCATGAGCAAGATCTGGGTTTGCCTCCTGGATCCCTCCCCTCAGTCACACAACAGTGTGCACTGCACAGTCACACTCTGGCTCCCCCACTTTTTTTCTGGCCAGAGATTAGCCAGGGCGATAGGTCTATCACCCCCAAATTGATTTTTTTTTTAGCTGCCTCTGTACCTGCCCGTAAAACAAAGGGTGATTTCAGATGTTAAGGTGGGCCCCATTCAACACGGGCCGTGGGGTGGTTCGAACCACGGCCTGGGGTGAAGGGGCGCACCAACAGATGTGTGCTGCTGCTCCACGGGCTGTGGGGACCGGCGAACCACGGCCCGTGGTGAATTGGGCCCACTATAACGTCTGTTGTGGAACCGCGGATCACGGAGGGGGCGGGGCCATGCAGTGCAACGTGCTGCCACACGGCCCTGCCCCCTGCGTTCCACACTGCCCCTCCTCCTGCCGGATGGACATCAAGAGCAGCCAATCCGGCCGCACTCGCCACCACGGTCGGGGGGAATGGATTCCACCACCAGCAGGGGTATGTGAACAGACGTTACGATTCAGTCACCCCTGCCGTGGTGGCCATTCACCACACTTCTGGACCCACTCGCATCCAGAAGTGTGGTGAATGCATACCCGGCCCGCGTTTGACTGTGGTGAACAACTGGTGGGTAGCAAACAGACGTTCACCACAGTCAAACATGGGTCGCGTTTGAGCGTGGTTCAGGCGTGGTGAATCTTGGATTCGTCACATCTGAAATCACTAGGGGTGGGACTTCAGGCAAAAAATCGGATACCGGTTTTACCGGATACTGGTTTCCCAAAAACCGGTTTACCGGATTAGAACCGGTATACCAGTACCAGTATTTTTACATTGATTTCAATGGGGAAGTGTCCCCATTGGAAAAAAACAATACCTCCCCCCTCCCCCTCCCAGGCTGTGCGGGTGGAAGGGGGTACACCCCCCACCCACCCTGCCCAGCCTAGATTTTTTTTACAATTTTTTTACCCAAAGTCCCTGCTAGTGCAGGCTCCGGGCCGGAGCCCGCACCCTTCTCTTACCAGTATATATCAAGCTCACTGTTTAAAAATAACACGTGACACACACATGAGCCCCCACCCTATATAAGGTACCTTCCTGCCTAAGCCCAACAGTTCCTTCCAACAATTTTCTGGCTTACTACACATATACTTAGCTCGCTGATTTCTTGTCAGTTAACATGTTATCGAAGAGACATAGTTTTAAAAAATGCTTTTTGTGTGGCTGAGGAATGCCCACCATGGACCCCCACGAACAATGTTTGCTATGTTTGGGTCCTGAACACGATCCTAAGCAATGCCATGAATGTAGCTGCTTAAGACCCAAGACGTTGAGGGAAAGAGCGCTCCACCTTCCCGCTCTACTACAAGAAGTACAGGATAAGAAGGAGAACCAAGTCTCTGACAAAAATTCTCCTCATCCAGTAGTCTGAGTTCCCTGTATTGGAGCTGAGGTAACTGTCTCGGAGGCTCCTGTTCTTTTTTTCGGTCAGCTTATCATTACCCCACAGAGACTGGGGTCCTCAAGGATTATGAGGGCTAATTCCTCCTCATCTAAAAGAATGAGGATGTAGCATCTAATAGAGCCTGCCATAGTGGCGGATCGCTTGCTATCTCCGATCTCCTCTGTCATAGAAACTGAAATGGAAGAGGTGTTTTTCTCTCCTCAAACATCATAGTGGTCGGGTTGGCGATAAATCTTATCTCACCGCTTTATGGTCCACAGGAAGGGATGAATCAGCTTTACAGTGAATCTACATATAGTGCACCTCATATTCTTTGGCTCCGATCTGAGGATAGTGGTGATGCAGGACATATGGTATCATTACCTCATATCAATTCCAGGGGTACAGATTTCCCATGGCAGTTTTTTAAACTACAAGAGGAGAGTAGGCAGCAGGATAACAAACAACTCCTAGCCTGCCTTCAAGAAATAATAAAGGTAGCTACTCCCAGACTATCGGCGTCGGCAGAAGGCAACAAAAGGAGCCCTCATGACGCTGGGAAATCCCAATTGCAAACAGACTTGACTTCTACAGTGACGTCGAAAGAGAAAGCACTCACGCCATCAGACGTCCAAGCCATCAACATCAGTGACCTCCACAGGAGTAGTAGCTACGACATCGAAAGCACGTCACTCAACACCGACGCTGCCTGTCTCGACAGTGGTGCAGACACCCTCCACACCGACGCATGATCCCTCAGTGTCTGCGTTGGGTCTCATGCCTTTCCAGGAAGGAGTGAGACAAAGCTTTTTGAAGAGGCGACATAAGCTGCAAAATAAACTGGCAAAGAGGTGCCTGAGCAGGAAACAAAGTACCCAACACACAATTGAGACACATACTTTGCCAATAGTCCCTACACCCTGCACTCCTCCCCAGAATGACCTGGACACTTCACAACAGGATGAGCAGATACATGACACACATGACGGGCAGGTAGCAGAAAACATTTGCCCTCCTCCTTCGGATGAACTGCAGCGCTTGTCTGTAACGAGATCATCCCAGGAACATAAGGAGTTCCAAGCCCTCTTAAAGAGATTTACAGAACTCCTAAACATTGATACAGTCCACATCACTCAACAAGAGACTGATCCTGCTTATAACAATGTAGAGAGACCACACCACTCAAAGTTATCCTTACCATTGTTTAAGAAACATTCAACTGAGGCGTTCAGGATATGGAATACACCAGTCACTATTCAACCTGTCTCAGCATCTACTAGTTCATTTTATTTATTTTCTCCTGAACAGGTTTCTATTTTCTTTAAACATCCAGTCCCGAATTCATTAGTAGTTTCTGCCTCTGAAGAAAGATATAATAGGAATATACATGATACCTCCCCAGCAGATAAGGACAGTAGACGCATTGATGTGTTTGGGCGCAGGGCTTTTGCCTCCAATACTTTGGTAATGAGCTGTAACCAACTATGCGGCAGGGATGGCATCCTACCAGCATCATCTCTGGGAGGAAGCTAATCAATATCTTCAACATATTCCACAGGATAAACAGGAGGATTTTCAAAAGCTGGTTTCTGAGGGGGTCTAACACTGCCCGTTTCCAACTGCAAGCAGCCAGGCACACTTCAGAAATGGCTGCTAGTGGGGTAGCAAATGCCATAGTTACCCATAGACTTGCCTGGCTTCGTGGCTCTAAATTAGACTACCATCATAGAGCCAGAGTAGAGAACCTCCCATTTGATCAAACGGGTTTATTTGCAAAAGAAACAGATGAGACATTAGAAAAGATACAAAAATCAAGGGCAACTGCCATTAAGATTAAAATCGTGCAGAGATATCTCGGTCCCACTACATTCCATGCAAGACAATATACCCCCCACATCAATACCATAATACTAGACAGTATTACCCTTAGGCTCAGCAATACAACAAGAGGTATTATGCTTCCAGTTATCAACCCCAGGGGAAACAGAGGGGTCAGTTCTCCTCCGTCAAGCCGAGGATTCAGCCTCGCCAGTCTTATCCCTATCAACAGGGGAGGGGTAGACGATGACAATTAGCAGGGGAACCTACTGACTTACAGGGGACAATATCGTTTCACCTAGCATTACATAACGCTCTCCCTTGTTGGGAAGCTGTTACATCTGATGTTTGGGTAATAAATATAGTTAAAGTTGGTTATAAGATTAAACTTGTGTCTACACCCTTTGAGGTTTTACCATCTCAAACTATTGTATTGCCTCCACAACATGAGTTCATGTTAAATAAAGACATAATTGACCTGTATGGTAAAGGTGTTATAGAGCTCGTACCTCGATGACAATATAAGACAGGACTTTACTCAAACTATTTTGTTATTGATAAAAGGAGAGGTGGCCACAGGCCAATTTTGGATTTAAGGTTTCTAAACCTGTTTGTACGGTATCAAAAATTTAAAATGCTCACAGTGGACAAATTAAGACCTCATCTCCATCAGGGCCAATGGTATGCAGTAATAGACTTGAAGGATGCCTATTTCCATATTAGGCTACATCACTCATCTAAGAGATGGTTTTGTTTTATACATAGAGGAGAACATTATCCATTTTGCTCTCTCCCTTTTGGGTTATCTTCTGCACCAAGGGTGTTCACAAAGGTAATGGCACCAGTCATAGCATTTATATGCAGACATGGTATTTACATCTTCCCATACTTGGACGACTGGCTCTTAGCTCATAGTTCACCTAGTATACTTCTAGATAACGTGTATTTTGTTATGCAACTCTGCAATAGCCTGGGATTAGCTGTAAATTGGCAAAAATCCATGCTCATACCTTCCCTTCTAAAAGGATGGAGTACATAGGAACGGTGTTAAATTCAAATTTGGCTAAAGGTTTTGCACCAGGGGACAGGTTCCAAAAGATAGTGGACTCGGTTAGGGAAATTAGGATCCACAGACAGCAAAGTGCTAAAGCCTTTCAAAGACTGCTTGGTCTGATGGCTTCCACTACTTCTACCACACCTTTTGCACGTTTGTACATGTAGCCACTCCAGTTGTGGTTTTTGAAAGTTTTTGACCTACTTTCTGACCCGCCATCTAAAAAGATTAGGATCACCAGTGAAATCATTGCATCTCTTGATTATTGGTGTAGGAGAAATTTTGTCTTAGCAGGACTACACTTTGACCCTACTAACCCTACTCGTTTTCTGACTACAGATGCGTCAATGATGGGATGGGGGGGCCCACCTGCACCACCTGTCCATCTCAGGAAAATGGAACAGGAGAGAGAAATCATATCACATAAACATCCTGGAGACCATTGCAATAGCAAAGGCACTCAAATAATTCAAGACTATTTTACAGGACAATGTAGTGAACATGCAGTGCGACAACATGTGCACTGTGTAGTACCTAAACAAGCAAGGGGGCACGAAGTCTTCCCATTTATGCCATTTAGCGCAAGACATTTGGCACTATGCCCTCAGCCACAATATGTACTTAGTTGCCACTCATGTGGCGGGTTCGGAGAACTCAAGGGTGGATATATTAAGCAGGTTACACAAAGAGAATCATGAATGGGAATTATCCCCCAGTGTTTTCGATCGCTTAATATCCCGGTGGGGAAATCCAAGAATAGACCTATTTGCGGTAGCAGGGAATGCAAAGTGCAACCTATACTGCACAAGAGCAGGACACAACCCTCTGTCACTAGGAGATGCATTTGCAATAGAATGGACAGGTCAGTTGTGTTATGCATCACACACACACACACCCTTGATCCCGCTAATCCCACGGGTAATAGAAAAGGTATGCAGGGAGGGAGCAAATCTTTTTCTCATCTCCCCCTCTTGGCCAAGGCAAATGTGGTATTCCAATCTACGCTCCATAGTAAAGGCGTATTATCTCCTACCACAAGTTCACGATCTCTTGTCACTAAGTCAGGGACAAATCTATCAGCCAGACATGACTCGTCTCAACCTCCACGCTTGGAGAATACAGATGTAACAATTCCAGTATCTATTGTTAACAAGATTAACAACATATTGTGCAGTGATATAAAACCCTCCACAAGAAAATCCTATAACTCTAAATGATTTTCTTCTTGGTTAGATACTATGTTACTTTCAGTTGACTAATTGTCATCTGAATTGCTGTTACAATATTTACTTCATTTAGCAGAGAATGGTTTATCCATTTCTTCTATTAGGGTACACTTGTCTGCTATTTCCAGAAATGTTATACAGACCGAGGGGAATTCCTGCTTCTCTCACCCTTTAGTAAATTTTTTTTAAAAAAGGTTTAATAAATGTGTTTCCACCGCATGAAAAACCATTGTCTCAGTGGGATCGCCCCCTGGTTCTTCAAGAACTCACTAAGCCTCTGTTTGAACCACCGGGAGAAGCAGGCTTGTTCTACTGGACATTGAAAAGGATCTTTCTGATATCAGTTACATCCCTTAGGAGGGTAAGTGAGTTAGCAGAATCTCTATCAGGGAACCATATCTCCAAATCTTCCCTGACAGAATTGAAATCTCGGCACACCCTTCATTTATCCCTAAGGTAGTATCCAGATTTCACCTTACTGCCTATTTTTCTACCTCCTCCTCATGAATCGGAGGAAGCTGCTAGATTACATACATTGGATGTTAAGAGGGCAGTTTTAATTTACCTAAATAAAACAAAAGACTGTAGACTATCGGACAATCTATTCATCTCCCCTTGCAAATATAAACTTGACCAGAAGATCTCCTTCCAAACTGTGTCAAAATGGTTAGTTCACGTAATAAGGTTGGCTTACCAGCAAGCAAGTCGACAACCCCCCAAGCATCTGAGGGCTCATTCTATTAGGGGATTAGCAGCATCTACAACGGGCAAAAAATATGTAAAGCCACTACATGGGCTTTCCCCACGACCTTCATAAAACATTACGCCATTCACATAACATCACAAACGGACATGGCTGTTGGGCAAGCTGTGCTTAATGCTTCTACTACTTAGTTATATTTTACACTTGAATAACATATACGATCCACTCACATGTGGTTAAAATGTTTTATTTATGTTACGGATATAATAAAGAATTGTTGTGTTCATATGCTGTGTGTTTCATTCAGAAAATTTCCCACTGCCATAGAATTGGCTTGGTACTCTCCCATTTGTGAGAATGGGAGGAGCCACTTGAAGAAGAACAGAAAGTTGCTACCGTGTAAACAAGGTTCTTCGACATGGCTTTGAACATTCTCACAAATGCCCACCCTTCCGACCCCGCATGAATTTTCTTGCACTTTCAGGGTTGGAAGGAACTGTTGGGCTTAGGCGGGAAAGTACCTTATATAGGGTGGGGGCTCGTGCGTGTGTCATGTGGTACTTTTAAACCGTGAGCTTGATATATACCGGTAAGAGACGGGCGCGCATGTGTAAGCCCATTTGTGAGAATGCTTGGAGCCATCTCAAAAAATCTTGTTTACAAGGTAGCAACCTTCTGTTCCTCCCCCCAGCCTGAGGCAAAGGCTCCTCCCAGACCCAGCAAGCAAGGCTGAAAGCCGGGTATCAGTGACACGTGTTGAGCTCCACCTCTGGGAGGAAGGGGGGAAGCAGAAGGAGTGAGAGAAGGGAAGGCTTCCCTCCTCCTCCGTCCCCTCCCGGAGCTGCAGCCCAAAGGCAAGGCTTGGGAAGTGTGCGCCTGGCCCTGAAGATGAAATTGTCACAACTGGTGCACAGAGAGAGGCTCCTTGGGCAGTGCCATGCTGCTGGTGTGTGTGTGTGTGTGTGTTTAAAATTTTAAATGCCTCCGCTGCGCTGAACCAATACAAGTGGCGTGGCAGGTGCAGGAGCCAGTGAGAGAAGGGAAGGCTTCCCTCCTCCTCCGTCCCCTCCCGGAGCTGCAGCCCAAAGGCAAGGCTTGGGAAGTGTGCGCCTGGCCCTGAAGATGAAATTGTCACAACTGGTGCACAGAGAGAGGCTCCTTGGGCAGTGCCATGCTGCTGGTGTGTGTGTGTGTGTGTGTGTGTTTAAAATTTTAAATGCCTCCGCTGCGCTGAACCAATACAAGTGGCGTGGCAGGTGCAGGAGCCAGTGCAGCAAGCACTCACGCAGGTGAGTGCATTGGCAGCGGCCAGAGGGCCAGCCTGCTTGTGGGGCACCACCCGGGAGTCCTGAATGTAGGACCGCCACAGCAAATGTCTCTGGGCGTGTTCTCATAGGTTCTTTAAAGTGGCCATATAAAAGGAAATGGTAAATTGAGATTCATGTTCATTTTGCTCATGATATCTAACATATTTGGAGCCATATCTAACGGGGAGGGTGATGAAAGCTGTAGAAGTGTCTTTAGAATTTGGGCAAAAAAAAGAAGAATTTGGGCAAATATTTTTAGCAGCTGATTTCACTAAATGAAACTGAGCATTCCCCCTGTTATTAAATACAGTATAGCTTAAACTTCCTCATCCTACTGCTCTATATCTTGAAAATATTGCTTCAGCCTCTCTTTGTATTTGTTGACCAATCCTGTAGGTCTATGGAAGGCGACAATTCTTTCACTGTAACTTGCTATCTTAGGACCCTAGGTTGCTGTTTACCTGAGCAAGTGACACCTGAGATCTGATACTACTCAGGTAGGAATAGGTTTAAGTCTGCCTTCTGCCATACACACACATATAGTTTTCTTTTCTCATCGGCTTTATTTTTTTCTCCGAAGATTGAGATTGCTCTTAAAGAAAATCCCAAGGGCAGGTGAAGACTACACGCCGAATCAATAAAACATTCAATAAACTGCGGCCAAAAAAGGCTGCAAGCACCGGGAAGGGTAGCAACTTTTCTTTCCTATTTTATTAATAATTACACTCCAATTGGGCCCAATTTTTGCAAGTTCAGTTTTGCACCTGCAAATAATTGCATCACCAATTTCAGTCACTTGACTGTCTAACTGATTTGCCTACAAATAAAGGAGTTAAATGGCAAGGTGCTGTGAATTGCACTTACAGTTAATTGTGGGTGCAAAATTGCAGGCGTGATACTGGCGGCTAGGTTGAGGCCCTTATAAAAATCAGGGCCATTATGTGCATTTCTAAAACATCCTTCATCAGAGCATCTAGCTATACGGGAGCCATCAAAACAAGAAGAGCAGATGCAACTGACAAAGTAGCCTAAATAACTCCTGTCGTGTAAGGAATTCAGTCCCAAAAAGTGGGAGCTCAAGATCATTTTGAATACTTATGTCCTGGGAATTGACAATCACAAGCATTTGGATTGCAGGAACTATGGCCATTATACCTGCAAGTATGTAGTCAGAAAGCATTTACTATGTAGTTGACATCTATGCACTAAATTACTCTCTGGTTGGAACAACAAATCTCTGAACTCTCCCTGTTTCCTATGCATTTTATTCGGATTCATCAAGCATCCATGTCTGCGACTCGCTAACTCAAGGTATCACATAAAACAAAAGTTGCTAAATGGAGCTACAATGGAGACAGGTACTCAGTAAACAACCAACCCTCTGTGCAGCTGCTTCGCTGTCGTGCCTATTAATGGATTTAAAGGTCTGCTCCTCTAGTTTTATCGCTTATCTTACTTTAAATTCAAAGCATTGTTATATAATGGGTGTTTGCATTCTTCAAGATACTGGAAATGGTCATTATAATGACTGGTAAATAAGAGATTTGCGGATCTTGAGATCAAAGTAAAACCGATTTTAATTCTTTGAGTGTAGAATTGCTCCAGGATTTCATTCCCTGCTTTAGTCAGTGACTTATCTATGCTAATTTGTTATATAGTTAAAAGTTATAAGGAGCAGAGATAGACAATAATTTTTATCTTGGCGGTTTTACACTGTGGCCAAGTGCATCGCTTCTAGTCATATGCCTATTTCACAATCGAGTAAAGAAACCATGATTGTCATAACAAAATTCATGTCCACAATGAACTGCTCTTAAGGATCAATGGCTATTCAATTAAGTATTTAAATATTGAGTACAAGTTAAGAATAAAGTTCAGTCCTCCTTATAAAGACAAGGATGGTTAAAATGGCAGTGCTAGAAGTTCTATTCCTGATAAGTGATGGCTATACTATTAAAAATGATTATTATTACTATTAATAATAATAATTATTATTAATAATAAGCATTTATATAGCACAAACAATGTATCTGGCACTTTACAATTGCTATACTGTATCTATTTTGCTTCTATTACAGAGGAAGGCAAATGGCGTCTCAGGAGCCACATGTGGCTCTTGGGTACCTGTACTGTCTCTCTTACCAGAAGTGGCTTGCTAGCAAGTCCATGCGGCTCCAACAAAAAGCAAAAGAAGTCAAGTTGCCATTTTGGCTGCTGAAGCCTTGCGGGAGCAAGGGTAGCACGCCCTGAGCTGCTGTTGCTGCTGCCCAAACCCACCAAGACCTCTTGAGCCAGAGCTTTGATGTGAGGGAGAAGTTGGGGGAAGCAGTCCCGCCCTATCCCACGACTGGGGGAAGCCATGGTCAATGTAATGTGTTGTTGTGGATCTCAGCAATATGAAAATGGTGGTATGTGGCTCTTGGGCTTGGGATCTTTGTTCACTCCTGTCATATTACAAATCAGAAGTGAAATTTCTAATTTTTCAACATTGCAGACTCAGTCTATGATCATAATATCCAAACTGGTAAAATTACCAGTTTCTACTGATTCTGGAATGTGAGCTCATCTAACCTGTTGCCACTTATGGCAGAATACAATGCAGGTTGTTGTCTGTACTGGTAAAGCAGAGCAAGGACTTCACTTTGGCAGTGGTGTGTAGCAGTACCTGAAAGACACAAATATTTCTGCTCCTGGTGCTAATGGAAGGAAAGTGGAAGGTCTCATAGTGGCAGCCTTATCACATTATCATACTTCTTACTAAAGTTCTAGCACATCGCAAATAATGTTAGCATTGCGGCTTCTCCTTAAATTTTCATTGCCCACCCTCTTGGAGTCTATTACCACCATTCCCCACCCAGATTACTTTTAGAATTTGGTGGAAAGAAGAAAGGCCATTTTTACATGGGCAGCAGCGGGTGGGGGATGAGTGTGCTGCCACGGTGGGTGGAGGTGGATGTGTGCCCGGTGGAGGTGGGTGGGTGCCCTTTCCCATGGACATGCACCCATCTCCACCCATGGAGCCTCTTCCGTTTTGTTGGATGGCTCCGTGGGAGGGTGATGGGTGGAGGTGGGTGGAGATGGGTGTGTGTCGGGAGCACACATGCACCCCCACCCATTGCCTGTGCTGTTCACATGGACGAACACCTATCCCCCCACCAGGGCATGTACACGGACAGCCCCCTGCATCGCACACCCAGCGGAGATATCCGTGTAAAAACAACCAAACTCTTGGAAACCAGAGCTTGCTTGCTTTGTCTAGCAAATATGGATACCAGAGGTAAACCACCAGAGGTTCAGCATGCAGAATGCTTTGCTGCAGAAACCCGGATGAAAACAAACGGGACAGGAGCCCCCAGTAGCAAGTGAGTCACCTGCTTGTCAGTTTCGTGGCCGCCTGGAGAAGTGCACTCAACTGGCTCACCAAAATGCTGATCAGGAGGGCTGGAGGTGTGTGCTCACCCAGGCTGCCAAACACTTTATCGGGGGACCTGGAGGAGTGCGCTCACCCAAACCAAGTGAGTGCACTCCTCCAGGCCCTCTCCAATCAGCTGTCTGGCGGCGGCAGCTCCTCCAGGGGATCCAATCCTGATTCACAGCAGGGGTCTGGGAGTCCTGTCCCATGTGGTTGGCTTTTTGGCTGACCTGCGGCATGGAGAGACTTGTGATAACAACTCCCCTGCTCGGATTCCCTGGCAGGGCAACTCATTTGAACGTCCCTTCCCACTGACCCAAAGTGAAGCTGCTGTGGTGGCCCTCCCAAGGGCGGAGAGGGGATCCAGCTTGTTCTTGTTTCATTTGTTTTCACTACTGACTTGCAGGTTGAGAAATCTCTTTTTAAAGAAAACCAAAGCAGCCTTAAAGCAGTGGTTTGCAAGTGATTATAAGAACATAAGAAATGTCATTCTGGGTCAGACCAGTGGTCCATTTAGTACAGCATTCTCTCTCCCAAGAATGGCTGACTTCAGATGCTTTAGAGAAGGGCACAACAGGCTATAAGGGAGCGATCTATTTCCTGCTATTGATCTCAGCCTCCCTGCATCTGCTGCCTCGCCGAGCTCAGCTGCCGCCTCCGCCACCGCTGCTGATTCCCCACTGCTTGTCACCTGCAGGGAGAAGAACAACAGTGGAAAGGTGACTCTGGGGGCTGGGGCAGGACACGGGAGCCAGTGCACCTGGCGTGACCCTGTTTGTCTCGCACCCGGAAGTGATCTCGGGGGAGGGGGCACAAAAGAAGCCGCTTGCAGGGGAGAGGGGAAGGACTCACCGGCTGCCCATCTGCTGGAGCCTCCCTGCATCTGCTGCCCCGCCGAGCTCCGCTGTTGCCTCCGCTGCTGATTCCCCGCTGCTTGTCACATGTGGGGAGAAGAACAACAGTGGAAAGGTGACTCTGGGGGCTGGGCACGGGAGCCAGTGCACCTGGCGCGACCCTGTTTTCCCCGCACCCGGAAGTGACCTCGGGGGAGGGAGCACACAAGGAGCCACTTGCGGCTCTGCTGTGAGGCTGCAAGCCGTGCAGCCGCTAGCCAAAGGGTTGCGGTCAAAGGGTGCGGCCCTTTGGGGCCTGCAGGGGGCTAGTATGCTGGTGGGTCAATTGTGTATTTTAGGGGGAGGGGGGTTGGTGGGGTGGTGTTCCCCCATGGTGAGAGTGTGGGGGCTGCCTTGGGGGGCTGGAGTGGGAGGGAGGGTGAAGTTATCCCCGGCTCGGAACCATGGTGGCAGCATGGTCATGGGCCGGTGGTGGGGTGGTATGGTGATGGTGGGGGGGTGGGTGTACCTTGCTCTCTGTGGCAGGGGGGGCTGGGGGGGGAGGGGATGCCAACCTCTGGTGGCAGCATGAGGTTTGGCTGAAAAGGGGGGGGAGGAAATAGGGGTAGGGTCTCTGGTGTTGACTCCTGGTGGCAGCAGGGGGCACAACTAGTGGTGGGGGAGAGAGGGAGAGGGAATACGGGTTCCGGAGGCAGGGCGGGCAGCCCAGAGGTTGGGGCCAGGAGGGAGCGGATGAGGGGGAGGGAGCAGCTATAGGGGTGGTTCTGGGGCGAGGACGGTATGTTCCTTGGGGGCAGGTGACTCGTCCTCCCAGGGGACCAAGGTACCTGGTGGAGGCTGGGAGGGTCCCCCCCCCACCAAGGATGAGGATGGATCAGGGTCCAGGGTCCACCTGTGGAGGGCTGATGCTGTTGAACGCAAGGTCTGTAGTGAACAAGGCCCCAGTTATCCGGGATCTCATCCTGGATCGGGCGGCAGACCTTGCGTGCATCACAGAGACCTGGCTGGACGAGGGGGCTGGACCAGTTCTGGCAGACCTCGTGCTGGCGGCATATGCTGTGCAGCACCAGCCTCGTACACGGGGCCGGGGGGGCAGGTATAGCTATTATTTTTAGGGAGGACTGCCCAGTTAGGAGATATCCAGTCCAGGAGATTCCAGGTGTGGAGGCCCTCCATGTGGTGTTTGATTTATCTGGGGGCAAGCTTGGAATGTTGCTGGTATACCGGGCCCCTTCCTGTCTAGCGGCATCCCATGCCGCTCTAGCAGAGCTGGCCTCGGAGGTAGTGCTGGACTCCCCCAGGACCGCGGTCCTGGGGGACTTCAACACTCATGTCGATTCCGGACTTGTGGGAGCGGAGCAGGAGTTCATGGCCGCCATGGCAGCCATGGACTTGTCCAAGTGGTCACCTGGCCAACTCATGTGAGGGGACATATCCTTGACCTGATCTTCTGTTCTGGCCTTGAGGCGGGTGGTCCGTTAGTGGGGGATGTGAGATCTGTGCCCTTGTCATGGACGGACCATTATCTCCTGCAGACCAGCCTCCTAGCACACCCCCTCCAAAAGGGGAATGGACCAGTTAAGTTGGTCCGCTCTCAGAGGCCGATGGAACCGCAGTAGTTCCAGGAGGCTCTGAGGGAGTTATCTCTGGATCCTGATGGCCACTCTGTCGATCTGCTGGTGCAGCATTGGAACATCTTGCTGGGAGCGGCCATCGATAGGGTGGCGTCGAGACGTCCCCTGCCCCCGTCTCGTCGCCACAGGGCCCCTTGGTTTACTGAGGGGCTGCGGTGTATGAAGCGGGTAGGCAGGAGACTAGAGTGATGCTGGCATCGGACTCGCTCTGAATCTGACCGACTTCTCCATAGGACCCATTTGCGGTCCTATGTTGAGGCTGTGAGGACAGCAAAGAAGGAATTCTTTGCTGCCCTCATAGCGTCTGCAAGGTCGTGTCCAGTGGAGCTGTTCCGAGTGGTGCGGGGGCTGGTCAGTCCAGACTCCCTCCGCCTGGACGGGGACTTGTCCCAAGCCCGCTGTGAGGAGTTTGCCACCTACTTTGCAGACAAGATCGCTCCGATCCAGAGTAACATCGATGCCAGGTTGAATGCAGTAGGAGAGGAGCGTGAGGTTATGGAGGCACCATCTGGTCAATCTTTCTGGGAGGAGTTTCAGGAAGTGATGCCAGCCAATACGCTGGATGTCTTGGGGTCTGTTTGAGCCACAAGCTGTGAACTAGATCCGTGCCCGTCCTGGTTGGCAAAAGCTTTCAGGGAGACATTGGGGTCGGTTCTGACAAGGGTGGTACTGAGACGGCGATGACTTTGGTGGATGATCTCCGCTGGGAGATGGATGCAGGATGTTCTACATTCTTGATCCTGCTAGATCTCTCGGCCGCTTTTGATACCGTGGACCATGGGCTGCTGTTCAGATGGCTGCAAGACCTGGTGAGTCTGGACGGGACTGTCCTTTGGTGGTTCTGCTCATTCTTCTCGGGGAGAAGCCAGCGAGTGGTGATTCTGTCTCCGCTTTTGTTTAATGTATATATGCAGCCCCTGGGGGAGATCATGAGAGGGTTCAGGGTGCGATGTCACCAATATGCTGATGATACTCAGCTATACCTCTCGTTTTCGACTGACTCAGGTCCCGCTGTCTTGTTGCTTTCCCAATGTTTGGAGGCTGTGGCGGATTGGATGCGGCAGAGCAGACTGAAGCTCAGTCCTGATAAGATGGAGGTGATGGTGGTGGGTAGGGTGAGGGAGGTGCCAACCCCTCTGGTGTGGGGGGGGAGGTCTGCCCTCTCATAGCCCAGCAGATTTGGAGTCTGGGGGTGGTTTTGGATCCGGGCCTCTGTCTGGATTGGCAGGTGGAGGCGGTGGCTAAAGCCGCCTTTTGCCAGCTGTATCTGGTGCGGAGGCTGCGCCCATACATCACCAGGCCCGACCTGGCCACTCTTATTCACGCCTTCATCACCTCGAGGCTAAACTACTGCAACACGCTCTATGTGGGGCTTCCCTTGGTTCTGATTCATAGGCTGCAGCTGGTGCAGAATGTGGCGGCCCATCTCCTTACGGGGGACAAGGCGACGGGAGCACATTACACCTGTGCTATGCACTCTGCACTGGCTGCCTATAGCGTACTGAGCCAGATTCAAGGTGTTGGTGTTGGTCTATAAAGCCCTATACGGTATGGGCCCCTCAAATCTTGGGGACCGCCTCGCCTTCCACGCCCCAGGGCAGCCCCTGCGGTCTGCCGGTGGTGCCTTCCTGGAGGTCCCCCGTGTTAAATGGGGGACCACGATGGAGAGGGCGTTCTTGGTGGCTGGGCCGCGGCTTTGGAACTCCCTCCCAGAGGAAGCTTGCCTGGCCCCGGGTCTGATGGGCCTGCAAGACCTGGCTGTTCGCCCAGGCCTTCAGAGGGGAGGGAGGGAGGGGAATGTTTGGTGGCGGGTAGTTTTAAATTCATATTGTTGTTTTTATGTATTTTATTGTTGTTTTAACTGTTGTGAGCCGCCCTGAGATGCCGTAGGCATGAGGGGGCAGCCAATCAATCAATCAATCAATCAATCAATCAATCAATAAATATCTACTTGGATAATAACCATTTATAGGTCTACCCTGACAAACGTTTTAGCTATCTATCTGAAAGGGGGGAGGGAATGGTAGGTCGCAATTTGGGACAACCAGAATGAATGTAACAGGGAGTGGTGCCCAATCTTCGTGGGAATCAGCTTTCGTCACTCGCGTTACAGATATTTAAAGTCTTTTCACAATAATACACACAGTTCTATTAAAGGGCCCTCCCAAAGTCTTTCCCAGCCAGGCACCAGGCTTCTTCCAACAACTCAACCTGACTTTAATACCTTGGTCAGCAGTCTCCCGGCGTCAGCTCTCAGCCTTCCGCAGTGTTCTGGACCAAGGACAGCGATCCTGCTGGAGCCTCCCTCCAGAAGTCAGGCACAGACTGATCTCCTTCTGGCTGTGCCTTCCTCTTATACTAGGAGAGTGCTCAAAAACTAGGCTTATACTAGGCTAGGCTCAAAACTCTCCAGCTTGAAGGGCCAGTGTTTGCAGACACTTTACCCACTTCTTAAAGGGGTAGCAGTCCTTCTCATCTCCTCCTTACTGCACTGATATTGTCCCCTTAGAACATCTGATTTTAAATTAATCAAACACTGGGTTTGCCCCATGTTGCCATTTACTCCCATGAATGTTAATGAATTGGGATAGCTGCCTTGATTTCCATAAGTTCAGTTATTATAATGCTCAACACATTGCACTTGCTCTCAATGCGTTTTACTAAGGTTCTTCAAATGAAGCTTCATAAAATCCTGGTTTGTCCTAATGTAGTAATGTAGTCCATTTACTATGTGGGCAAACTCAATTGTAAAGAATCTATGATTATGTGATTTAAGGTAGATAATGAATTAGTGGCAGAGCCAGGAAAAGCAGGATACCTTTATCCTAGGGTGCAGCCACACGAGACAGAGTGGGGAGGCTATCATGCCTTTAGTAGACTTACTCCAATCTGGGCAGCCAGGATTGCATTGTGCGGCCACCACCTGCCAGATGTTTGCAGCTGGCTGCTATGTGCCGTGTCATGTACTCGAAAAAACTCTGAGTCTGCATCATGGGGCCGATCATGCCCCGCCAATCAGGGAGCACTGCTGTGTGGCCTTCAGCGGAGGGCACTGTTGCCTGGTACGTGCAGTGCCATGTTTTGGCCTGGGACGGGATCGCAGTAGTTGGGCCAGGGAAGGTAGATGGGGAAGGGCTGGGGGGCCCACTTGTGTGGCCGGCACCTCAGCCCACCCTGACTTTGGTGACTGCTCCAACAGGGGCCAGCCCACCTGGCTTCTCCAAGACCGGCTTTCCAGCTCCCTGTGCTGGCCCACAGTGTGGCGGCGGCAGTTGCCTGCAAGGAGACTGTGCTGGGATCAGGCTGCTGCAGCTCATGTAACCGCACCTATAGATGTATGCTTTGCGTAAAAAGGTCTCATCTTCTTTTGTTCTACTTATTGCAAGCTGGCAGAACTGAGTTCTGAGCATAAAAATATTCTTTGGTAGACTAATGCCATTGTGAAATCAGATATATTGACTAACCATCCTTCCAAGTGAAGCGAACGTATAGTTGAGCACGGTCCTCTGAGTGGATCAATCAGGCACTGGAATGTAACATGGACATGAGCCCTATTGAAGTAAATGGGACTTGCACTAGGACTGTCAGCTTGGAGGATTGCATTTTCCATCTCAAAGTTACACTCACAAATTTACCAACACTTTATGCACTGACTTACTGAAGAGAAAAGTGAATGTACGTAGAACTAGGTGAAATATACAAATGAATAAACATTTTTCTAGAAGACATGCTATATAGCAATTCCCAATGACATTATTAAAGTCCCAGCATCATTCCCTCCAGAGCGCATTATGTGGAGATTCTGCAAGGCCTACTTTGTTTTCGCCCATTGTCTTCATCCCCCACAGAATATCATTATGAATTTTTCATCCATCATGCTTTTGTGTTTTTAATGGAAATGCAGCACAGACTCACCAGATGAAACATATGGACCGATTTTGCTGCAGTGAGGACACCCAGGAAAGGCACAGAAAAGTTTATCAGTAAAAGAGAATCTGCCATGAACTCCTGTGAAATCCTATTTTGGCACCCCAAGATTAACTGAGATCCAGCTGTGGAAATGAAGCAATAATTTGTCCCTTAATCTCCTGCAGGATGAGTCGCCGAATGCTGGCATTCCATCTGACTTAAAATCTGTTTGCTGTCTTATTTTCCTCCAAGAAACGTTGCCTCCATTAAAGATATGTAGCCTTGGGATTCAGCCTCACTGTGTCGTAAGACCTAGACTTTCGCTATTAAAATTGACTGTTTCTTTATTCACAGAATTCTAGCAGATGATCAAACAGGCCTGACTCCATTCTAATTTATTTGATTCTTAAAAGGTTTTCAAAAAATTTCTGCTTTTTGAGGATTTAAAAAAAATTGTTGGAGCTATACTTTTTTGAGTTTATAATTTGCCCTGTAAAGAGAAACTGGGTAAAACCAATAGTGACAGCGGAGCAGGGGTGACCCTAGCTGGGTCACTGCTGTGCAACTGACATGACCGGAGTCAAATCAGGGAACCAACCACACATTATCCCGGCCAGTTGTCCCACCGCTGTGCTGCTCCCAGTCCCCCACCTCCTGCCATGATGGGCAGCCATGGTGACCAATAATGGAGTGCCATGGGAGCCGTCCACGGGGGCAGCCCCAGTCCAGGACAGGTCATGGTGGGTCAGAACATATGTAGGGCCACTGTGGCCTGCTTTGCCCTGGACTGACCCTGGTAGGGGGGGGCAGTAGCCTGGGCTGTGACTTTGGCACTTTGCCGAGAGAGAGCCTGGGCTAGCTGCCAACATGGCCGGTCAGTCTGGGCAAACATCGGGGGCCCGCGTACAAACATGACAGTGACCCGCAGACCACAGTGGGACAAAGCTGGCTGGACCGGGTTACTTTCACATTTGTTTTTGCTCACGGTCAATGTTGGTGCTGGGAGATATTTTGTGCTGGTGATTTAATATCAGGTGGGAACATTTTGTGTCCCTGCCAAAGAAAACACACAGGGCCAAGCCCTGGAATTTTTAAAAAAGCAATATTTTGTAGATACTAGCCTGGTAAAAGTGGAGTGATACAGTTTGCTATATCTTTCTTGGCTAGTTGTCTGCTTGGGAATTTTAATTAAAAGAGAGAGGGTGTGTGCATCCAGGAGGTCTGGGCCAAGGCACTGTAAATAAATCTGTACTGTGGTGAAGAGCCTGTGGCCGCTTTTAGATGTGCCTTTAATTTTCACAGGCTTCAAAGTCCGAGTTCAGAAACCTCACGCCGAGGAGTTTAGATGTCCCTTCCCCGACCGGAAGTTGCTGGGCTGCATTAGAAACAGCGGTGCCGGTCGGCTCGTGCATTCTTTTCAAAACCGAATTTGTCAAACCTCGATATCAAGATTCGACAAATCCGATTATCAAGGTTTGACAAATCTGGTTTTGAAATGAATGCGCGAGCTGGCCGGCGTCTCTGTTTCTAATGGCGGGCCAGCGACTTCTGGTGTGGGAAAGCACATCTAAACTCCCCCCGCACAAGGTTTCTGAACACAGACTTCGAAGTCCGCAAAAATTAAAGACACATCTGAAAACCTACTGAGAGAGTCTGGCTGATTTGGACTAAGTAGAGATATAGCAGGGTCCGAAGTCTGCAAAAACTCGCTGTGCCAGGTGAATTTGTTACACATCAGATCTTAGCCGAACGTTTTCAAGGCTTTTGATCTAGGCTTTTGATCAAGGCTTTCACCAGTAGGATTAAAAAGCCCTGACCCAAATCTAAATTGACACCAACCCCAGTTCTCTGTCATTCACAGCAGCTAAGGTAGATTTGTGTCCTATCAAGGTAAATGAGACTTGGGCCGCATTTATACAAGATGTTTAGCATGGGATAATACCTCACACCTGTTTTATTTGTGAACGTGTGCAAGGTTTAGGTCAAAGGATGCACAAGGTGTGGGGGTGGGGAGTCAAGTCCCAAAATTTAAGCTGGAAAAGTAAGGTTTGACATTCTCCGTCTTCTGCATTTCCTGTATTGTCTGAAGAAATTAATCCACATATTAGTCAGCCTTAATTGCAGCAGGAGGAAAATAGAGGTGATTTTCCCCTCAGGGGAGGAATCCCTACTGCTTGTCTGGTGGGGACAATGCCTTTGTTGATAAGAAAAACAACCCACCTACCCCCACATAAAAATGTGCACCTATTAGAAGCCAGGGTAGAGAATGTGCAGTATCTTTTGAGCAGGAAAGGGAATTAAAATGTGGAAGTGCAAACTTCCACAACAAAGAGTACAGGCAGAAGAAGAGTTTTGTATGAATGCACCCTCAGCGTCTCTTCCTCCTAAGACAAGGCTGCTTTTCTATTATTTGATGATTCTCAAGAATGATCTACAGAACCCAGAAGTGAATCCAAGGAGGCCAGGGTTCTCTTTTAGTGATAAACATTTCTGTACTGTTTTGCAGTATCATCACCATAGCAAAGTCAGTGGAGCACTGAAATTGGCTTGTTCAGCAGTCCTTGTCTAATCCTTCAAGGCCATAATAGTGTAAGCAATCTTGTTTTGAAACACCATTACTTTCATGCCCACAGCATCACAGGCATATGGATGAGAGAGGGCCATGAAGTCGGCTAGAAGGTCATGACAGATGAGAAGTCTATATGGGGCCATTTCCTACCATGGTGCCCAGGCTGGGTAGTGCAAATCCAGTGTAATTTCAGACGTGAAGATACCACGGTCAACCACAGTGAACCACGGTCAATCCCGCAGTGTGGCCAAAGAGCTGTGCCTGTACTCTTTGTCTGATCAGCAGCATCCAGATGTTCACCACGGTCAATTACCCGGAGGAGCCAAAGCCAACCACGCTTCTGGAGGTCGGGACAGGACCATCCCCAGAAGCATAGTGAAAGCAATTCCCACCGGGAAACCGCCAGATGTAACAACTGAACACCAACCACCAGGCGGAATCATAATGAATGATCCCCAGCTGTGGCGCGAACATGCAGCGTCCCTGCCAGGCAATGCGCAACACACAGACTGGGGGGGGGGGAATTAAAGGGGGGGGAATTAAAGGGCACACAGCAGGGGAACGTGGAAAGATGGAAGGGAGAGAAGAGCGAAGGGCGAGCGAGGCTGGGGGGAAGAAAGGGAAGGGGAGGGGGGGAGGGCCAGGGGACACTGTATGGACAATAAACACGAGGTGTAGCTACAACAACAGCTCTATAGTCTGCTTCATGGTAACAGGAAGGGGGCAGGGGATTGGCTCGACTGTGGGCTGGTGTGTGCCTGCAGACGGCGCCCCTCCCCCGGGTGCACCTGCGCTCCCGTCAGTGCGGTCCGCAGCTGGTTGCCTGTTGTCATCACCTCCCTGCTATCAGTGCTTGCTGGACATTCTGTGCACTCAGTTCCTGCAGCTGTGCTGGGTCCACTCCCCACGCATCGCTCCCTAGCCGTGCCTTGTGGCCTGCAGCCTTATCGCGTGTCCTTGGAGCTCCCCTGCTTCTCTACCCAGCCCACATGGAATCGTGGGGCCCCTCTTTCCTTGCTGCTCAGACCCTCTGCCCGCTGGACCATGGCCAGCTGTGCTGCAGTCCCTGGCCATGCAACTGCTCCTGTGCTGCCCGGATACCCTCTCTGGTGCCTATGTGAGTCTGAGATCCGGCCTTCGGTACTATGGCTATGAGGCCAGCACTTGCGATTGACAGCTCCATGCGGAGGCACTGGGTCTCTGTCCCTTTCCCGATGGGTGCATTCCCGAGATGAGGTGCTCTCATGTGGCATGGTCCAGGGCGGAGACCGTGTCGGCCCTCTCGGTGTGTAGACTGGCCGGGTTCATGACCTGTCTGGAGGAGGGAGACCCTGCCCTGGCTGTTTCCTTCTTTGGCTGCATCCATGGAGCCCGTGGCTACCAGCGGTCATGTGGGGCAGCGTATTACCACCTGTTGGAGCTTGGACACCTGCCATGGCCCCCTGCTGCTGATTATACCTTGTTGGAGCCCACCGAACTGGAGCTGGCGGCGCTTGCTGCTGTGTGGTCCCGTGCTGATGTTCAGGTGGGGCTTACCTGCCCGGATCCATTTGAGGCCTACTACCTCATTGCCCATCACATGGCGGGGTTGGGCTACCACCGGGGCATGCTTCAGTGGCCCCACTACGTGCATCTGGTGGGCCAACCGGTCCCAGCCCCCTTCGTGACCCTGTGCAGCTGGCTGCGAGGTCCCCTGTGTCTTCGGTGTCATGGATGACAGCCCCAATGTGTGCTCCCTGCACCTCCCTGCCGGCTCGGGGCACTGGCCACTCGTTTCGCACCATTCCAGCCACGTGGCTGTTCTGGCTGGGTTGCTTGCCTCCGTTCTGCTCACCTATGTCGCTGTGCCCCCTCCATGGGCACCCCCTGTCCTTTGCTGCCTGTGGTGTTCCTCTCCATGCCCTGACCCCCCTTTGGCTGGTTCCTGCTGCTTGACACCGCTACCTGCTCTCCCCATGGTGTACCCCTCCCTTGCACGGCCGTCCGGTCACCTGTGTCTGTGCCCGCCCTCTGGGTGCTTCCTTGACTGTGCAGGTCTTGGGGCCACTGGATAGTGCCTCCTGGCTTCCTCCAGGGGGTGTGTGTGCATGTGCTTCCCACAGGGCTCGCATCCATCCCCAGCTGTGCTTCTGAATCAGCGAGGGGAATCCTTGCCTTCTGGACCTGCCTTGGAGCGCTCCGGTGCCTTCCCCGGCTTGTGTGCCCTTCCCCTATGACCCTGCTCCATCCCTGTGGGGACCCCTGTGACTTGGGCTGTCTGTGTTGCTGTTGGGTGGCCCATGCTGCCTGTGGGGTTCTGGGTGCCTTTCACCGTGTTCTGGCCTGTACCCAGCCCGGTACCCTCCACTTCCTTGGCCCGGGCTCCCCCCCCCCC